>PVKM010052823.1:0-10163 GCA_004027735.1 Carollia perspicillata
AAACTGCTCAACTTCTTTCTCCAGAAAATAAAGCTCTAGTAACTTAACAGGGATTTGTGGGGTGGGGAGTCGAGAGCAAAAATGTGAAGCCTGTCAACGATGGATAGGAAGGGGTGTGTTAGATTAACCTGTCATACAGAATTTTCACCAATTCCTCTGACATCGCAGCCCGTGCCTGTGTGGTACTCTATCCCTCTGAGCCATTCTGAGATTCTGAGTGACAATTGTTTTGATTCTTACTAATACTCTTTTCTGTCCTTAACCATTGTGTTATCCTTAAAAGGATGAAACTATTTTAGAAGCTGAATTTTAAACTCTTCTACAAGACGTAAAAAACACATACTTTGTTTTTGGATATTTTTTCCCTCTGATTGAAGCACTCTCCTCCTTTCCCTGAGAAACACCTCTCTCTGGAAGAGGCTGCCCACCTGCCACTTTTCTGCTGGGAAAGTTCTCTTATGACTGGACCCTCACCAGAGGTACTGGCTGTAGGGTTTCTAAATCCTTCCGGTTTCCACTTTCAAGTTTAAAAAGTGCTACAAGTTCAAAGTATAGTATTATGTGCCAAAAGTACTTCTGCTTTCCATTGGCAAAGTAAATTTTTAAGTTATAAATTCTTGCTTTCATACATGAATCTTTACAATAAACTGCAGAAACTTCCATTAAAAACAAATGTCAAAACTATGCTTCCAAATGGAACTTGCCCTTCCACTCCACTTGAGGGACTCTATACCTGAGTCAATAATGCTATATTTCTCCAAATATTGTAGAAAACTTTCTAGGATTTTTCTCAGATCCAACTTGGAAAACTCACACATCATTATGTTGCTGTTTATAAGACCCTCAAGATGGTATAAGGGGTGCCAATTAACCCCATTCTCATTTGCATAACAATGGACTGCGATAAAATATTTCTTTTACTTTTTGCTCTAGTGTGTATAAAAAAGTGACTTTCATAACTGCTTCAAGTTTAAATTCTAATTTTTACCACATCACTTAGTAGCCAGTAACCCAGGTGAGTTTAGGAAAATAGAATCTGCAGAGAGTTCTGTTATTTGTCAGAGTCAATGCAAAGAATCCTTTCGTCTTGAGTGTTTTTTAGGACAACTCACTATAGTTGAGTGATATTCAGAATAACTCATTGTGGTTATTTGGTCAGGGTTCTATGGAGGCATTTTTAGCCAAATTATCATTAATTCCCTTTCTGCTATACTTCTTCTCACCCCAGCCAGTTTGTATAATACTGAATATAAAATTTTATCGTTATTACTTTTGTTTAAGACAAATTTTGAAATCAACATATTGCCATTTTCTTTTCAGGCAGGCCCCTGAGTTTTGATTTTACAGAAATTAAAGTTGTGGCACCTGATAGTCCCTCTTGAGAGTCTTATGGTGATCTCTTGATTATACTTGTTAGTAGAAGGGAAATATTTCCCTTGATGCAGGCAGGATCTTCCAATCATTTATGGCTCATTTGAAAAGCAATATGAAATGAAATAGACACATCCTCTTTCAACTCCTAGCTCATTAAACTATGCAATGTGTCAGTTTATGCTAGGAATTTTAGATGGTAGAGCAAGAAATGTGTAAATAATCTGCAAAGAAGATAATAACTTTACAGATACAGTTTAGTTTTTTTCCTACAAATAAACAGAGTAGCTCATTAATTATGAGTTAAGACTCTTGATAGTGTACAGTCAGCACCTCTGTGTAGAGATAAATGTTCCTTTGGCAAGCACTATGTTAAAAGTCAACCTAATAAGTAACTCATAGGCTGTTGTAGGGCTTTAAAAAAGATGTAGAGAACTCTCACTGGTTAGGAGTAATAGATCATAGTCTCTAACTATTTTCTTAATTTCATGGTAAATATAGTCTTGTTTAAAAAATGTAAATCAGGGTTGTCAAACTCATTTTTACTGGGGGCCACATCAGCCTTGTGGTTGCTTTCAAAGGGATGAACGTAGAGGTCCTTGCTCCTAGTTAAGGAGTAGTTACATTTATACAATCCTAAAATTACATCTGACCCTTTGAAGGCAACCAGGAGGCTGATGTGAGTGGTGGGGAAAATGAGTTTGACACCCCTGATCTAAATGATAAAGAAGTTTACAAATTAAGAAGCAAAATCTATGCTGTTTTACTTCTCCAAAACCACTCCCCAGTAGATAAACATTGCTGACCAGTTTTATGAATCTCTCTACATATTTTCTAGGCATGTTAACATATACACAAAATTTATTTTTATACAGTTGGGTTCATATATCATCTGATCTGTAACTTGCTGTTTTTCACATAATATTCTGTGACTGTTTTTTGAAGTCATGATAAAGTCTCTAAGGATTTTTCTAAGCTGCTATAGTTTTTAAACATTTTTATTTTTTTATATGTGTGTAAATTGATTATTTCTTCTACCTTCTAATTTTTCCATATTATTACTTTAAAATTAAGACTTATAGTTACTATTCTAAAGTTATAAAATATATTTATGTTTTATATAAAAATTGGTTATACAACCAGCATGCATAACAATATTGTGTAAAATACTACTTACTAAAATTACACAATGAAGCTCAAAGAATTTACAAAGCATAGAGGACTTTTATTTTGGATCAATTCTTTCTTGGGTTATTTTTTCTTTTGATTGGAAGATATCCTTGAGTAATTTTTCAAAATGGGTAGGAGGTTTATAAATCTTCTGACCTGTCATATGTCCCAAAAGTTTTCCATCATATTTGCTAACAGTTTGACTGAGTATCAAATCTTGGATTTGAATTCTTTCCCACTCACCACTTATTAGACTTAGTTGTTGCTAATGAGAAATTCTGATGTCAATCTGAGTTTTTTTGAGTATCTTTTGAGGTCACCTGGCTTTTCTTTTATTATTTATCCTCTGAATGATAAAAGTTCACTACCATGGCTCTTGGTATGATAGAGAATTCTTTTGTTTAATTCTACAGGTCTTCAGCAGGCCTTTCCATTAAAGTTTCATCTTGGCAAAACTTTCTTCTTTTATGTTTTAGTTTTCTTCCTCCTCTTACTGTCTCTGTTCTCTTCTGAAATTCATTAAATAGATATTGGATTCCTTATCTCTTCTTCCATGTCTTTGAGATTATCTCATCTTTTGTTCTCTGTTTTCCTTTTTACACTACCTTTAGAATACTCTTTCACATGAGGACACCACTTATTAGATCTTCAGTCATGTCATCTTTATTACATTTATTTAATTTTTAATTTTTGATTTAGGTAACCATACCTTTAATTTTTAAGAATATGTGTTTTTTATCCTACTACTTTTTGCAACCCTACTTTTATACCCTGCTATACCTAAAAAGAACTCACTCTTATCCACAGCTGATTATGAATACACTCTGAGTGCAAATTGTGATGAGGCAAACATCTTGTTACTGTCCTCCTCAAGTCTCTTTGATGCCCAGAATCATCGTCTCCCTCAACATGCCTACTCTCTCCACCTTTACCCTCACCACCACCCCTAAGTTCAAACTTCAGTTTGCGCTCACTCTGTAGTGGGATCGGCAGCTCTTCATTTCATATTGTCATCACTCAAATCTGCATTCTCACTATGGCTTTAGAGTGTGGTAAGAAAAGTGAGGGCTGTGAAGGGGGAAAAATCCAGTCCCAGTATATTCCTTTTTGTTTGCAGTCTTCTGTTTTATGGATGTATATCTCTTCAAGGATGGAGAATTTTTAAAGTAGTCTTCTATTTCCAGAATGATCTCTATTTCATTTTTAACGGCTTATTAATTCTGCTTGGATATCTTTTGTCTTCTCTTTCTTGCTCTTGGTTTTCCTCAAACATCTATGTAGTCCACGGTAGTCTGTTCATAGTGTTCATGGTTATTAGCATGAGTCAAAGCTGGACCAGGCAGCGAGTCATTAATTTCACTGGGGTTGTGGGAATCTGTTTCCTCGCCATGCCTCTTCCCCATGCTGGGCCACCCTGTGTGGTTCTGGGTCAGTGGATGGATCATTCCTCCTCCTGCAAACCTCCAGGCTTATGGGTGGGAGTAAGCAGGGGTACACCATCATGTTAGAGAAGACTTCCTCTGTGCGTGGTCCTGGGCAGATCTGTCTTCTTGACTTATCTTGTTTCTGTCTACAGTTGAGATCTAGAGTTTCTTAGTCTCTCTCTGGCATCAAAACTCCTGGCAGGAAACTTTTTCATTCAGATCACCCACATTTTTAGCAAGCAAAGCTCCAGCTTTGGATGGAGTCTTGAAAGGCCAGGTTTACTGGGTGAGAGGGGAAAGGACACAGATTCTCCCAAGCTGTTCTGAACGCAGTTCTTTAATGAACTACCCTCATAAACACTGCAGGGTGCTTTGTGTTTGTGAATTTGTGGCTTCTAGGAAGAGCCTGGTTTCCTCTACACTAATTTGTGTGCCTGTCCTTCTCAGCTGCTATTTTGGGAGAGAAAGGAGGCACATTGGTATGCTCCATTCCTTTGCTTAAACCAGAGCCCCTCTGATGTATTTTAAAAGAGATTTAATATTTATACAGATTCATGAACTTTGTTATTCTAGATCATTAGTGTTTGAGTCGAGAGTCAAGCTGTATAAACCTATCATCAAAAATTAGGCTTTATTTTCATGTGGGAGGAAGGAACAAAATGAAGTTCTATATTCCAAGATGCTTTGAAATGTTTTCTAAATGAGCCATTTAGTGACTGGAGGGAAGGGTAGAGGGGAAAAGGGTAGAAAGAAGGGGAAGGGACTTGGCAAGGAACATGTATGAATGACCCATGGACATGGACAACAGGGTGGGGAATGACTGTGGGAGTAGGGGTTGGGCTGGCTGGAGGAGGGCAAAGGGGGAAAAATTGGGACAACTGTGACAGAATAACAATAAAATATTTAATAAAAATGTTAGTAAAATAAATGAGCCATTCAGATACAGATACAGAGCAGGCACGAGCCCCTTCGAAGGAATGTGCACAGGCAGACACACACGCACACGGCCTCTCTCCAAGTCTCCCATCATCTAACTACTCCAGCAGACTCAGGCAGCAGAGTGGTGGGTGGCAGCTGTAATTTCATCATGTGCTGTGGCAGTGGCTGCGGTAGGAGGCTGCGCAGGAGCCTGCCCTGTCAACAATAGCACTAACAAGCTGAGTCAGCAGGAAGTGACTTTCCCTCCCACTTACCTTTTCTCTTGCAGCAGCTCCCCCAGACGGCCCTGGCTTAGACTGTCTCCACTGTGAGCCACAAACTACTGAGACATTTTGTCATTTCAGGACACTGGAACTCAATGAAATGAAACTAAACCCATTGTTTCTCCCCACTCCCCCCATCCTATTCTTGGCTTCTTTGTTAGCAGCATGTTTCCTCCTGACTTGGCTTTTATTTTAAAACTTACCTAATTGTTTTTGCCTAGTTT
This sequence comes from Carollia perspicillata, assembly GCA_004027735.1. NCBI lineage: Eukaryota > Metazoa > Chordata > Mammalia > Chiroptera > Phyllostomidae > Carollia > Carollia perspicillata. The sequence continues at coordinate 5,392 of PVKM010052823.1, forward strand.
AAAATTCATTTATTCGTTGTCTCCCCTACAGGTGCCCTCCTTCCTAGCCACATTGCTATTGTCCAATCCCCATAGTCCTGCACTAGTCTCTTTGTTGGCCTTCTGCCTGCTGATTGCTTCTGCTTCTCATTCCCTCTAGCTGTGCCTCCAGAGAGGCCCTTCCGATACATGGCTCTAATGATGACTAGAGTAGATACTTTCCAAGGGTTCGGTCCCTGTTTGTTCCCTCTCTGTCCTCTACATGGTCACCACAACGCCCGGCGTTCAGTGACAAGGTTGAGAAAGCCAGAGACAGACAGCTGGTGGGAGCTGGAGGATAAAGAAGGCTGGCTTCCTTCTGTCACTACCCGCTCCCTATGACTCATCCATCACTGTCCCCAGCATCTCTCAGTTTTCCTGTCATGACATGCATGGCCAAGGACACTCACATGTAGGAAGCGTTCCCATAAGCATGCCCACATTTTGTGAAAACTGACCAAAATTTGTAAGGAAGCAAAGCCTTTCAAGGCTCTTCCTTTCTAGGCTTATGGAACATAAGCGTGGTGATGGGGCAGTCACAGCCCTGGTACTTCCACGAAGGTGGCCCCTTTCTCTCCCACACTGTAAAGCAGGTGCAGGTTAATGAAAGAAATGTCGTGACAGGGAACACCCGGGCTCTCCTCTAACTGATATTTTGAAGGGAAGTTTTCACAGCTTATTATTAGTAAGAGATGCCATGGGGAAACACTGAGCAGCTGGCCAGAAAATCCTGCATTTCTGCCCTTAGCATGGCCCCCAGCCTCTCGTCTTCTTTGAATGATGCTCTGTTGTTCTCCCCACACTCTAGGTTTCTTTCTCCCAGTGGTGCAACTTCCTGTTCTATTGAACCCACTCTGTTTTCCTTTTTCTTTCTTTCCCCACACCATTCTCTCACCCTGGAGTGACCATTTCTGCTTTTCAGACCCTCCAAAGCAAGCTGAAATGCTACTTTTTCTATGATATTCCTCACTCTCATTCCAGTAAAAATCTTTGGTTCCATTTAGCTGTTTGCTTACATTTTTATTATAATATACTTTACTTATACCCAATTTTTTTGGATATGACTTATTTCCTCCTGACTCAGTATATTTCATTTATTTTTGTTCATGTAGTGCCTAGCATAGTACATTATACACCATATCTACCAATCAGTGTTTGTTGACTAAATATATATTAAATTGGCATCATGTGTTTGTTCTGGCCAGTAGAGACTTTAATCTGGGGGAGAATATTGATAATTAAGTTGTAAATGGGATTAATAGCTACATGGAAAAACAGGTGGTAATAACAACCAGACGATTATCTAATTTAATGCTTACAACAAATCTGTGAGGTAAGTATTTATTTTCATTTTACTGAAAAAGAAACAGTTGAATAATTTGCCAAGAATACACAGCTGGTAGAACATAGCAGAGCCACTGTGTTCTGCCTGTGTTGGAGTGTATGCTGGTAATATTTCCTGGATGGCAAGCAAGCTGAAGAATATAACTGGATCTTTAGACTGCTTTCATTTTGATAGCTTACCATACCACAGTCACAACAAGGCTGAATGATCTTGCTCGGGTGGCGGGAGGATACTAGGGAATTCCCCTGAGTGGTTTTGGGACTGATTTAAGATGCGCAAAGCTCTTACTATGCTGTTAATGTTATTATTTCCTGAGCACTGTATTTTGCCTTGAATAATGTGCTCTCGTGTATAATATACACCCATGTTTTTGGCCCAAAATTTCAGGGAAAGCAATCTTATGTTTTACATTTTTCAAATTAATTAATTAATTGATTGAATGATTAATTAATATTTAGATACTTGCTTTTTGTATTATAAAAGAATTTTAGCATTTATTTTTGAACATGTTATGACACAAGAAATTTTATGTAACAAATAATTACAAAACATGAACAGATACAAGGTATTTCAGGTACTACCCATATATAATGTGCATCCTTATTTTTCCCTCAAAAGTTTGGGCAAAAAAGTGCACGACACACATGGCAAAATACGGTACCTACTCTGCTCCCAGCACCCACCTTCAAGCCTCCAAACTCCCTTTCTTCTCCACTATGTTGGAAGCAGGTGCTGAGAAAGTTGTGTAAGTTTCTACAACTTTCCCAGTGCTTCTGGAAACAAAGCAGGATTTTATAGGAGGGCCGATGCGTGCATCTTGTTGGTGGAAAGGGAAGCTTTTCCCACTGTAAACACTCAGTGAACGTTTCCTGGTTGGGTAACAGAACTGGAAAGACAGCTTCCTGGCATTCTTGGCTCATGGGTGGCTCATGGACTCTTTCTGTTTCCCCAGTTCCTGTTATCTCATGTCTGATACCTAGCAGCATTGTTCGTTTCATTTGTATTTCCATCATTGGCTTAAAGCAGAATTCGGCAAACCTTTTCTGTAAAGGCCAGATAGTAAGTATTTTAGTCTTTGTGGGCCACGTAGCCTCTGTTTTACCTACTCAACTCTGCCGTTGCCACAGAAGCAGCCATAGATGACATGTACTTGAATGGGCATGCCTGCTTTCAAATAGAACATTGTGAATGCAGGCCTGATTCCCCATGGGAAAACCTATCCATGGGTGTGGTCCTGTGTGCCGACTCACTTCCTGCTGGTTTTCCATGTGGGCGCTGAGCTACATTTCCATGTCACACTAAATGGTTCCCTATAAGATATTAGTCAGAATTTTCCAAAGAAATGAACCACTGGGATCTATCCATCATCCATCATCTATCTGTCTATCTGTCTATCTATCATCTATCTATCTATCTATCATCTATCTACCTAAATACTTATCTATTGAGGATACTTATTTTTAAGGAATTTGGCCCATAGGATTGTGTGTGCTAGATCTCCAAAGTCTGTAGGGCAGTCCAGGAGACAGGAAACTCAGATTTGGTTTCTGTGTTGTGATCTCGAGGCGAAACTCCTTCTTAGAGAAACCTCAGTCTTCGCTCAAAAGGCCTTCGGCGGATTGGACCAGGTCCATCCACACCATGAAGCGTGATCTGTTTTCCTCAAAGTCCACTGATTGTAAATGTTAATCACATCTTAAAAAAAACCTTTCCCAGCAACAGCTACACTAGTGTTTGACCAAGCAACTGAGCACCATGGTCTAACTCAGTTGACACGTAAAATTAGCTATCACACTTGGCATTGACAACCTGTTGTTATATCCCATCTGTAAACCGGAAGTAGAGAGAAATGCCGGTCTTTCTGAATAATGCACAGACCAAAGACTTCTTAGCTCCGAAGGCACCATGAGAATACGCAGTGTGCTTGGCTCTGCAGTTCACCACCAGCAAGTTCTCTCGTAGTTGGCCTCAGGGGGTTAATGTCACACCGATTAATTTCAAACAATGTTTTTTGTCAAGGACAGAGATGATCTGTATATTATTTTTAGCAGCCTAAGAATTGTAAAGGTTTATTTCCTTTTAAAAGAGATTTTGATTTTTAAGTGCTCGATAATATAAGCTTCATTGTTTTATTTTAAAATGTGGAAAAAAGAGGGCAGCCTATAGAAGAATGGTTGCCTGCTATTTGATAGCCCATGACTTTGTTTTCATGGAAGACCAAGAGCTTCTGCTGTGCTTCTGAGATTTTTGGCCAAGATAAATTACTGTCTATATTAACTGAAAAGTAAATCAGTTATATTTTCATGTGGGAAAGGAGGGGAACTTAAAAACAACAGTAAAACAGCTATTTAACTTAAAAAGTTCACAGTGGCCTAATTTAATCAATTGCTTGTTGTTATTATTTTTTGTTTTGTTTTTTCACCATGCCAATAGAACAATTTTTAAAAAAATTTGAATTCTTGCTTTTAAAGACTGGGGAACATGCTCTGATTGCTTTCAAATATGTGCTTGGAAGGTAATGGAGGACAATGCTAATGAATGCTTTCATGATGATCCCAGAAAAATGAACTGGTACACGTACATCCAACAGGAAGTTATCCATTCTTTGGTTGTTGTTTTTTTTTTTCTTCCTGCAGTGTTTATAATATGTACACTTATGCCACAATCTAACCTTCATGAATTCTGATATGTTCTTAAATGTAAATTTCTTTCTTGAAACTTTCTAATACCACATCAATTTAAAAGATTCTTCAGGTTTTATAAGGTGTGAAATTCATTCTGATAGGCCCACATGAATATTTTAATGTATGTTTAGTAATGGTTGCAGTGAAGCTGTTCATGGTTGTGTCAGGTACTCGAAACAAATTTTACATATGTGTCAAAATTTTAAAGCTCTCCATTGAACATTTCAGTAAAACCTCTAAAAGGGATGATGGAGCAATTCCTTTTAGTAAAAGTAACAGTTTACCACACCATCTTGTACACAATTCAAGCTTTTAATAAGCATTCAAAATTAGTGCCCTTTCTGAGGTAAATAAACAGTTTAGATGCAGGTTGAATAACCAAGCACCAGAACTGAAAATAGCTATGATCAAACGTGGTCTCTCTGAGGAGTAGGACTAGGAGACATTCGTTTTTTATTTCTCCCTTCTACACTGTTGAACTTCCACTTCTATATGCATAATAACACTAACGACATTAGCTAAGGGTTTGTCTTTTCAAATATACAATTGAGCAGAAAATAAAAGGCAGTAATTTGAAATTGAAAATGATGAAACTTTCAAATTATTTTAATGTGAATAAAATTGCCTGTCTTTTATATGACTTCAGAAAATTATAAAACTTCCCTGTCTCTTAAAAATTGGATTTTTCCAGCTTTATTGATAAAAATGATATATAGCATTGTGTA
>PVKM010052824.1:0-10168 GCA_004027735.1 Carollia perspicillata
CTCAGACTGGCTGCATGAAAATTTCCTGGAAGTCCTCATTAAAAATACAGATTTCTGGGTACCACCTAAGATACATTAAACGATAATCTTGGGGATAAAGCCTGAGATTGTGTGCCTTTGAGTGAGTTCTCCAGTTAACTGGATATGCCATCAGGACAGGAGTCACTGCAGCTACCTAAGTGCCAACAAGGGCATTAGACAGCCATTCATTTTGTTATTAGCACTTGGAGAGGTCTATTAGGAGCAGTATAAGATAGTTTGTGGCTTTTGTTGACATGGCCTTATCCTTAGTCTCTGTGGGCAAGAAAAGGTCAGAACAAGCTTCATGACCTCCATTCAGAGCCTCAGTCACTGAGGCTCCTGCAGTACCTCCATAGTACTTGGAGGTCAGAATCAGGCAGGTGTTTTGATGGATCAGGTAGCAATTCATAGTCCGGCACAACAGTGGTGTGATTTGCTCTAAAACCCTCTGAACTGGATACACAATTATTCTACTCTTGGATGAGCTGTGTGTGCACCCCATGCAACAGAGAGGAAAAGATGATCACTTTTGTGTAGGGGGCGTGGCTTTATTGTCACAGCTGTAGTGATGTAATAGATAAGAAATTGACCACAATTCAAAAAGGACAAGAGATAATAATTTTTGACTGATGTTCCTCAAATTTTAACATGACTTTGAATCATAATCCTGTATATAGCAAGTGACTTAGTTAATTACCTAGTGAATTATTTATTTCGTAATCAGTAAACCTGAGAGGAGACATTAGGAAGTTATATTGCTTGAGGTTAAAGATTATGCAGGGGATTTAAGGATTGTGGTTATGTTCTGTAGCAGTGTTTTGCAAACCTACTTTCATATTAATAAATAAATCACCTGCAGAGCTTAAAAAAATCTGCTGCACCTCCAGATATTCTGCATGAATCAGTCCGAGTTGGAGTCTAGGCATCTGATTTTTAAAAAAAACTCTGAGCAAGTCCCAGTGTATGGTCCGAGTAGAGGATTACTGTTCTGTGGCCTAAAAGTGTGGTGCCACCCTGGCTCATGTGGCTCAGTTGGTTGGGCATCATCCCACAAACCAAAAGTTTGCTGGTTCAATTCCCAGTAAGGCACGTGCTTGGCTTTCAGGTTTGGTCCATGGTTGGGGCAAATACCAAAGGCAACCAGTCAGTGTTTCTCTCTCACATCAATGTTTCTCTCCCTTTCTCTCTCCCTCCTTTTCCTTCTCTCTAAATAAAAAAAAAAAGTGAAGTTAAAAAAATATGGTGCCTTAATCTTACTGTATCATTGTACAGGAATGGAATTCGTGTATTCTTATCAGGCCCATCTCTTTTCCTAACCTTCACATTTAACCAGAAACACAGAACACATTAGCCACACCCAGCTAGTTGTCAGGGAATGTTCTCTTGAAGTCATGACCACTCAGTAACCATCAGAAGTTAACTTAGAAAAAGTTATTAAAAGTCATCCAATAAAATCTTACTGGGTTTCAGATAGGAAAAACAAATGCAAATACTACTATGAAGCTAATAACCACTAATACCTAGTTTGTAACCACTAGCGAAACTTCCTAATTATTGTGAATTCTTTTGTATTAAAAAACATGACAAATTCCACCAATGACATCCTTCCCTAGGTAGGTTCAGGCCTTTGTCTTCTTCCTGCTGAGTATTCTGTATTCCCTACTTTTAACAAGTCCATAGCTAAGTAAGAACCCATGTGTGATGGATGACAATTTATCAGGTTCTTTCTGTATTGGTGCCTGAAGCTGTGGCTCCCAACACTTCCCAGTTGCCAGTGATTGATGGGTTTGTTTACCACTTCTCCCTGCGGTCCAGAGCGGGATACTGAGTGGGGTTTCTGCCGGCACTGTCCAGGTTTGGCGGAGTCCCAGATCCTAGAGCTCTGCAGTCCAAGTTGTGTTTATGGCACAGAAACCCTTGGACTTTTTCAGACTTCAGTCACCTTGTGAACAGACGCGTTTCTGTTGGGGTGGACACGGTACTGGAACTTGCACTCTGTGCATTGAAACCTGAACTCTGGTCATAACAGTGTTCACTTTTTTTCTTCCAATAAAAAATTAAACAGGAAGTGTTTCTGTCAATCTGACTTCTGTGTCCACAGTTACATTTCTCGCCAAAATTAAAGAGACAACTAAACTTTAATCTCAAATTATTACTAACTCCTTTAGAGTTGAAAGATGACAAGAGAGTGAAATGGAAACAAATGTGCAAGATATCAGCACATTCACCATGCACAGTGTGTGTGCACGAAGCAGCAAGCTGTGTGCTGTATTTGTGGTGAAAACATGCATGGCACGTGTGTTCACGCAGAGTTCCGGTGTGCAACATGTCTGCTTTTCAGCATCTGACGAGGTACACAGTGTGTTCCTTAATTATAAAACACTGGCTTTCACACAAAAATAGGAGTCATTTTAAGTTTTATAGAACTCTCGTATGAAGAAGGAAGGTGGGAAATAATGTCAAAATTAATAAAAGAAGTTTTGTACCTTGTTGGGCCAGAGAACATGGTATCCACAGTCTGATAATTGACTTGTGTTGCTTTGTATGCCCAGTAGCCTCTCTCTCTCTTTTACTTCTCTTTGTCTGTTTATTGCCTTCTATGAAAAGTCCAAGGAAACCAGATCTGGTGTTTTTATTGTGCTGAAATGATTCTGGTAAAAACAGGTTCTAAATAAACGTGACAGGTGTCAGGAAAAGCAGCTGGATCCGGTGGAGAGGTCTGACAGATGAGAAAACATTGCACTGAAAATGGAGAGAAAGAACCTTTGACTGCCTGACACCCACACCATTTTGGTTGTGGGTTTATTACCACTTCTGAGAGTGCCTAGCCACCAGCCTTCATCAAATTGTGACACTGTGTTAGAGGTAAAAAATGTCGAGGGAGTTAAATTGAAGAGAGATGTCCCTTAGAAAGACAGGAAGAGAAAGGGGAGGCTGTATCTAGTTTACTGAAATTTTTGTTTAGAAAAATATAGTGCTTTTCTGAATACATCTTTGGCAAACAAATATTCTTTATAGTAAAATTGCTTGTGCTCAGCTACACAACAAACAGAAATTTCATAAACCATGTAAAACAGTGTTGCTGTGCTTCCTACCCCTATAACCTCTGATTCTTCAGGCCACATGAATCAGGTGCCAAATGCTGAATACCGTCAGCAACAAATTATTTTCCAGGCTCTAGCCCTTGTAGAATCTGCCATCACACCCCAGTGTTTCTGGGCACATGTTTGTCTAAGCCCATCAGAACACTTCTTTTCAACTACAAGTCAACTGCCATTTCTTCTTTTCCTTTTACTCTTAACTTCCTGCAGTGCCTGCTGCTGAGAACTTCAATCCTCAACAAGTCTCATGAAGAGTGCCTTTCATTTGCTGCCACTATTTAAAGCTTGTGTGGGGGTCAGTATGTTGGGACCCTTTTGGCTGCAAGCAGCAGAAAGCCAGTCTGAGTCCCCTTGACTGGCTGGTGAATCCAGTGGTGGGACTGCAGTGGTCTCAGGAGCACAGGGAGTCAAGCCTGGCAGGAGTCCCCTTCTCTCCCCACACCACCAACTTTTTTTTAAATCCTCACCTAAGGACATGTTTATTGATTTTCGAGAGGGTAGGGGGAGAGAGAGAGGAGAAACACTGATGTGAGAAACGTTGATTGTGTGCCTCCCATACACACCCCGACAGGGTACGCCAACCTAGGTATGTGCCCTAGGCATGTGGGAACAGAGCCCATGGCCTTTTGGAGTACGGAGTGACGCGCCGACCAAGTGAACCACTTACTTGGCCAGGGCTCCTCCTCTATTTTCACCCTTTGGCAACTGCTTTATTTTCATCTTCAGACTGGCTTTTTTTTCTTTCCCTAAGTCACATATTGGTAGCTTTTAACTTTGCATTTTGTACTCCAGGCACCCCGCAAAAGGCTGACAACTCGCTTATTCTAGAATTTTCTGGTGAGGGTCTTGTTGGCTCACTGTGGGTCAGAGTCTCCCCTTGGGATCAGCCAACCACCGCCATGGAAGAATAATAATATGATGGGCTCAGTGGGGCGGGACCCACTCCTGGACCAATCAGTGGTGGTTAGGGAGCGGGTTGATGTAGTGACATGGCTGCTAAGTGACACATCGTCAGGAGCTACATCTGTTTTCACGGAATCATGAGCATAGAACTTCTTCCTAGTAGGTATTTTAAAGACTGGAGAATGACTGATTGTGTGTGTGTGCATGCTTGTCTGTGTATGTAGCACAGGTGGTGGGAAGGAGAGAAAACAAAGGATTTCCCATGCACTCCTCACACGGTCATTTCCTACGAACCTGTAGCATGACAGCGCTGAACCAGACCGAAGGTATTGCAGCCCCCACATCACGCTGATTTCCAACACTGCCAGGATCTGGCGGTAGTCTTTTAATGTTGTGGGTTCAAAGGGGTAAAGATTATTCCTTTCCCACGGCTGCTGCTGCCGTGCCCTCTGTTCACACCTGCCATGTCAGGTGCTGTTCTTCTCTGACAAGTCACTGGCACCTGGGGAGTCATGGGGTGTGACAGATGCCTGGGTTCCAGTTCACACAGGCCACTCGGGATGGTCTGTTCAAATGGGGCTAGCCCTCTTGCTCCCAGGTAAAGGCTTTATAGCAGAACTGCCCTGTGCCTCCAAATTTTTGTTCTGGAGGTTTTATGTATTCCTTCAATGTCCTTCACCCCTGGACTCAATCATGAGCTCATTGCTGGAGAGTAGTCTCAGACCTCAACATCGTGTTCTGTTGCTAATAATTCCTTCTTCCTCTGAGGTTATGGCATCAGGATTAGGTCAAGTGTTTGTCCCCAATTGAGTCATTTTAAAAAAATTCAGTCCTGTTCCCGTGTGGTTCATGCAAATCCTGCTGTGGCGGGGCTGCTCTGTCTGTTCTCTAGACATGCCCGGACACATCCCGATCTTGAGGGGCACGTAGTCTGGGCTCAGCCTGGGGCTGTCGTGTGTGTTTGGCGGAACAGGATAAGAACACCACAGCACACAGCTTCTGTTTCTTTATTGCAGACACCGTACACAGGAGGTGAGCAGGGCCGACTGCTAGGTTTTATTATGAACACTGGGACCATGTCTGAATCAGCTGCACCTTTCTCTTCCTGTATCCATGTAATAAATGTGTCCCATCTGGACGGCGATCTCACCCTACCTTGGAGGCATAGATCCACTTAGGTATTTACACTTTTAACCTTAGACTTTTGGTGCCATATTGTCATATAAATTATTTGCTGATGCAATTGTTGGGGGGAAATTTTCCTTTAATTGGCTCCAGCCAGTGGAAGAGGAGCTGCTCTTTGGTGCACAGTTGGAGTGGTGAAGTCGGGGATGGATAGAAGTCAGCTCCAAGCGCAACCTGAATTCAAGCTTTTAAATGGTGATGAGATTTCAGGATGAGCGATAACCCTTGCCTTTTTCCTTTCCAAAGATTCCTTGTGTCCTTGGAGAGGAAGAGTCTGGAGCCAGCCACCCAGCGTCCCCTGGAGGCTTGTTTCCAGGAGTTTCAAGGGTGAAAGGGCAAGTGGTGATTGTCACCTGACTCTGGGATCCGAAGCTCCACCCAGAGCTTCTGGGTCTCTTTTACCACCGGCTCCTGTCCTGTAAGCTTCCCTTTCTTTTGTTCCCTGACCTGGATGCAGGTCAGTCTTCTCTCTTCATCTCAATCACTTCAACAACTTGTTCCAAAGTGCATATTTTTCATACTTAGTGCATTTCTTATAAACTTGAAAATAGTACCAACACAATGACAAAAACTTAGAAAACAGAGAAAAGATTAAGAAAGTACAAATGCTCACCATTCTGTGTTCAGCATTTTATATATATACTATCATTTCTTTTTTCCTATGTATAGCACATATATATATGCAAATGTAAAATAGTTTTAATCACTTGGAAGTATACTTTTTTATCTTGTTTGTTTTACTTATTCTTTTATATGTGTTTTATACATTTTTGCATGGTCTTCATACCTAGTTGGTATGTTTTTGACATAAGTGAGTATTTAATTATGCTTTCACCCCATGATCCAGAATGCTTCCTTATTCAATTTTAACTTCTAGGAAAAAGGCTTCTAGCAAAAGAATCTGTTTTTAGAAAAATCTTCTTTAATAATAGATGTAATGCTATAGTCAGTTTGGAGCTTAGAGGTCCTGTGATAACTGACCTGGTCATAAGACTGAACACTTTTGTTGCTTGTCATAGCCCCGAACACCCATCCACCAAAAAGTTCAGTTGGGTAATAATACAACCCAAAATAAAGGAAAAAGAAGGGAAACGTATTTCACTTAAGGTATTTGGATTTAATGATTCACAAATGCAGCAAAAGAGAATTGGCTGATTTTTAGGCCAGCTCAGGTAACATTTTGAGGCTTCTTCTTATCTCTCAGTTTATTTTTTTGTGTGTCACCTTAAAAACTCATAATTTCAGCATATATTAAGTTCATGAGAGAATAAAACCACTTTGCAGATATTTGGAGTTATCTCCCTGCCCTGCTTCCTCAAGGAAACAAAACCCCAGAAAAATTCCTCACTGCCTCAATAATCTGAGTATTTCAGGTGAATTTGTCTTATTTTGGCCTGGATCGTTTCGAAATCACACTTGTGGTGTGTATATCTATTTGCCTAAGAGAGCTTTAAAGTGTTACAAATGATTACTTTAGAAAACTATTTTGGCCTGCAGTGAAAGACTGGGTTTCCAACTTGTCTGTTTTGAAAGAGTGCCAGGAAACACCCCTGAATAATTAGTGCAGCTTAATTCCGGCATCCTGTCTGCTGCGGCTTCAGGTGAGACACTCATGAGCTCTGCAGCCATCCTGTCCTTGTCCTCTGGAGCTGGGGAGGGCCTGAGAGGGAAGCTCTGGGATTTGCCCAGTCTCAAGGGATCAATCATCTCTGGGGGTCAGTGTCCTCAGACAGCAAGGGACAGGCTGTCCAGGGAGGGGCTTTTGCTTTATTTTTTTCCAATGTGTACAACGCCTGCAGTATATTAGACTGCAAGTTTTATTTGTATCCGTAAATAATTTTAAGGAGAATTTATATAAAGCATATAATTTGAGAGACCAACCATTTTGATTTGTGGGTTTGAATTCTCTCTTCTTTTTCTTCATTCTACCCTCCCAATTTATTTCTAATTCTAATTTTGCCTGGTAGAGAAGGTTGAGTTGACATTCTGTGTTTTGAAAGGTCTTCTTAATCCTAACAGCTATAATTGTGCCTTTAGAGAAGTGTCACAGCAAAAGGACTGAAAGATCTTAGCATGAGAGGAACACCATCTAGAAACAGTGAAGGGAGGGTTCAGATTGCAAAATGTGGTCACTTGATATACCCAGAGTAAATATTTTATTTCCTTATGCTTAAATATCTGAATATTTGGTAATATTTAGATTAGCAGTTTCAAACTTTTTGGCCTCAGGGCTACTTGATACTTTAAAAATTTATTGAGGTTTCCCCACAAGTTTTTATTTATATGGCCTATACATATCAATAATTACCATTTAAGAAATTAACATTGAGCCCTGACCATTGTGGCTCAGTTGGTTGGGCATTGTTCTGCAAAGTGAAAGGTCGCTAGTTTGATTGCCCATCAGTGCCTGGGTTGTGGGTTCAGTCCCTGGTTGGGGTGCATTTGATATGTAGTGGATCGATATTTCTTTCCTCTTTGTCCTTCCCCTCTCTCTAAAAATAAATGAAAAAAATGCTCTAAAAAAGAAATTAAAAGCGAGAAACTGAAAAAAATATTAATTCTGAAGTTCTAAAACCAGTTACAAGTTAATGTAAATAACATCTTGCTAAAAATGTTCACCTTTCCCTGGCAGTAAGAAAAATGACATTGTTTTCCATTTTTGGTTTCTTGTACTGAGTACAGGATAACTGGACTTTTATATCTGCTTCTGAATCCAACCTGTTGCAATATATTATTTTTGCTGAAGTATGTGTAGCTATGTAGTTTGAAAAGGATATTTTGATAGCCTTAAAAGGGTCATTTGGAGTAATCTTTTTTGACATTATGTCACAACTGGGCAAGAGGTTAGATGTACTGTGGAATCTGAGTGAAGCCCTAGCCGTGAACCGTTACATTTGAATCCTTTTGTCTGTCTTACAATGTGACTGAATCTTTTAACCAGGCTTGGTTTTATACTATCAAGCATTGGTTATTTGGAAAATATTGGTTCACTGATAATGCATATTTTCCAAATGTTAACATATTTTATTATGTAATATGATGAAATCACATTCAATAATATCAATTAATTTTTTCATGACAGAAAAAGCCTTTCAGTATTACAACGCTGCCAACCTCAGAACAAAGTTTTCAAACTTCTAAATTTTGTTGAAAGTTCAAGTTCAAACATTGGCAACAATTACTATCAGTTGTTTTCCTTAAAGTAACAAGCTTACATTGTTTATTTTTGAGAAATATCTGCCAAGTACCTAAGTCTGAATAGCTACAATCAGAACTGCCAGTTGGTCTCCCAGGTAAAAATAACGCTGGGTGAAAAGACAGGCCGGCTCACAATTCACACAACGAATGGCCCCGGGCCTTTGCCCAGGACTTGGAGGTACTTCGGCGTACAGTAGGTGTCCCATTCCTTTGGGCACAATATGGAAAATACATGCACTTGAGCCTGGAGTTTAATAAATTATTAACATTTCTACTGCTTCATGAGGAGCATCAGTAAGTGAAACTGCCATTCATATTATCATCGTTAGTATTTTTATTGCAAATACACGACAATAGTTGCCTTCTTTATCCACAGTTTCACATTCCATGGTTTCAGTTACTGTGATCTGAAAATACTAAGTGAAAAATTCCAGAAATAAGCAATTCATCAGTTTTAAATTGCCTGCTGATCTCAGTAGACTGTTGAAATCTAGCACCGTCCTGCTCCATCCCTACTGGGACAGGCATCTTCCCAGTGCCCAGCATCTCCACGCTGTGTATGCTCCCTGCTCGTTAGTCACTGTGTAGACTTCTAGGTTATCAGATCAACTGCAGCAGTATTGCAGTGCTCATGGATAAGTAGCCCTTATTTTATTTAATAATGGTCCCAGGGCATAAGAATAATGATGCTAGTAATTCAAATATGTCAAAGAAAAGCCAGAAAGTGCTTCCATTAAGTTAAAAACAAGGAAGCTGTCAATTTAATAAGGAAAGAAATAATAGTGTATGCTGAGGTTTCTAAGATTTACAGTAAGAATGAATCTTCTATCTGTGAAATTGGAAGGAAGGATAAAGAAATTCACATTAGTGTTTCTGCTGCACCTCAAACTGCAAAGCTAGGGCCACAGAGGGTGGTAATTGCTTAGTTATCATGGAAAAGGCATACAATTTGTGGATGGAAGACATGAACAGAAAATGTGTTCCGATCGACAGCAATGTTCTGTGCCAGAGAGCAGGGAGCCTATCGGAAGACTTCATGAAGCCAGGGAACCCCTGACACAAACGACACCCAGCCATTTACTGCAAGCAAGGGATGGCTACACAGATTCAGGAATGGTTTGGACTGAAAAATATAAAAATCACTGGAGAGGCTGCATCTGCTGATGAAGGTGCTGCTGCCTCATTTGCAGCAGAGGTGAAGCTGTGGATGAGGGGTCAGAACTTGCCGCAGTTTCAGGCACCCGCTGGGAGCCTTGGACCATCTCCCCTGCAGATCGGTGGGGGCCACTGTCATTAACATTTAATGGGTTTGTTGTTATTACTTCTGAGTCTCAGGGCCCTCAACATTTATGTCAGATGACACATAGGGTTCCAATAATAAATGCTAATTGCTTTCTGTATGGCTAATTTTTGTGCTAATGGAATTTTTGAAAACTATTGACTGATGATCAAAAAGAAAATCTATTAGTATAAGAAGATCACAAGTTTATATATACCCACTCAAAAAAATGCAGTGATGTTCTTTCTCCCTTATGTGATGTTTCTTTTAAGTACTTAATCTACTGAGTAGTGTTACACAACAGGGCCAAGGGGGGTACGATATACTATTACTGAAAGTAACCCTCACTAGGTTTGCATTGTCCGCCACCAGAGGAAAGATATCTCTCAATGCCAGAGATTTGTGAAAAGGAAAGGAAATGTTTATTTAAAGCTATTGCAGACTTAAAGTAGTGACCCAATGTCTTCATTAAAATATTAAC
>PVKM010052825.1:0-10157 GCA_004027735.1 Carollia perspicillata
AGCTACACCAGCCAGGGCTTTTTGTCACTTCTTGAAGCCTTCGATCCAGTTGCAGGAGGTTGGAGGAGGAAGAGCATATAGGTAGAATAAATAGCACATGCCTAGTAAATACTAGTACTAATGATATAACAACATTCAAATTTTAGCCCTGGCTGGTGTGGCTCAGTGGATTGAGTGCTGGCCTATGAACCAAAGGGTCACAGGTTTGATTCCCAGTCAGGGCACATGCCTGGATTGTGGGCCAGGTCCCCAATTGGGGGTGTGTGAGAGGAAACCACACATTAATATTTCTCTCTCTCTCTTTCTCCCTCCTTTCCCTTCTCTCTATAAATAAATAAATAAATGAATAAATAAATAAATAAATAAATAAATAAATAAAATCTTTTACAAAAATACAAAAACATTCAAATTTTACATGCTTGATAGTCCCCACATTCACCACCATTCACCCTCATCAAACTTCCCTTAGGGTTCAGGAAGGGAATTCCCAGCAGGATTCTCACATATTCAATAAAAGAAATTGTCGGTATCTTTCCATTCTATGTCTTTGTTGTTCTCTTCATCCCCTAAATTAACTTTACCATTGCCCTGGATACAGAGACTCTATTCTGCACTGTCCACCGAATTCTCTCTGAGGCTTTCAAAGTCATAAAACAGCCAAGGAAGGCTCTGTTCTATCTAGGCCTTCCTTGTCCAGAGGAGGAGGGATGCCCTGTTCTATTAAGAAATATGGACCATCAGATTTCTGTATTCATAAAGCATCTGATGGAGGCTTTCTTCCTAGGATCAATGCCAGAGAAACTAGAGGAAGGTATGGCCTCCAGGAACTTTTAAAAAGTGAGGAAACCCCTGAGTGACTGAAGGTTGTTTAAACTAACGTGTATGGAGGCAGATGAATGGAGGCAGCAGTGAGGCGATGTGGTAGAGGAAGAGCCAGGTTTACTCACACTTCGCCCTTGAGATGTCCTGAGACTATCTTTGCCCACTTCTTCTCCAACAAGTCGGCAGCAGCAGTTGAGGTCACTGGTTACAACAGGATACTATTGAAGGTGGTAAGTTGACAAAAGAGAGAAAACATGGGGAAAAGATAATATATATTACAACCCACAACTATAATTCTAGACAATAGTAAGTAACTTCATAGGAGAGAGGACTGGAGGAATGAGGGAACTAGGTGGATATGAGAATGTGCTCAAATACTAGTTAGTGGGAAAACAAAGACATTTTGAGTTTTTAAATCAATAGAGGTAAATAATTATGAACTCTTTTATATTTAAAACACATAAGGACAAAAATAGAATGTTTTGCTTTTAAACCATTAAAAGAAAACTCAATCTAACTAAAGGAAATTAGGAAAGAAAAAAAGATAGAGAAAATTAAAATGGACTACATGAAATAGAAAGGCAGAAATAATACCTAATATTATAGTAGCGAATAAACATAAATAGGTTAGACTTACATATTAAAGGACAGAAGTTTCTGAGTTGGGCTTAACAGGAACAAAACAGTATATTGTCTGCAAAAGGATGCTTGAGACAAAAGATACAGAGAAGTGATGGAAAGAGTTACACTCTCCCTCCCCTCTTCCTATTAAGACATCTGCTTTTTTGTACTGAGTAGACTATCTTTTCCAAAATCAACTATAAAATGCTTCAAAAATTTTGAAACAAGTAAATCTGAAGTAAAAAAAATCTTAACTCTCTGACAATATAGAATATAAGTCAAAAACATCCGAAGGGGTTTCTGGTAAGTGAAACAATAGAACAAGAAACATCACATTCATGTACACACATACTTAAATGTACCCTCAAACTATATCAAGCAACACTAATAAAACATCAGAAAGAAGCAGATAAAGCCAAAATTTTAGTTTTCAGTGGGGGCAAAAAGACTATTTTAAAAGATATTGGCCAAAAAAATGTCCAAGCTGTAAAAAAAAATCAAGCTATAAATTCAAGAAGCTCTAGGAACCCTTAGAATATATACAAAGACAATATATTTCAGTTAAAATGCCGAAAACAAAGATGAAGAGAAAAATCTTTAAACCCCATGGAGGGAAAAGACATATTATCTTCACAAGCATGATGGTAAGACCAATCCCTCACTTCTTAATGGGGATGGAGGAAGTCGGAGGAAAAGGCGATGTCCTTACCAAGCACTGAAAGGAAACAGCTATCCATCTGGGAGACTCTGCTCAGAGGAAATTAAAAGAAAAATAAACTGACTTTTCACAAGAGAAGATACATAAATGGTCAATGAGTAACATGAAAAAATGTTCAACATCATTGGGCATCAGGAAAATGAAAGTTAAAACCACAATAAGACAAGACTGCACACTGACAGAATGGCTAATTTTTTCTTTAATATCAAAATTATGTGTGTCGAGGTTGTCAAACAACAGAAACTCTCATTAATTTTTGGTGGAAATACAAAATGAAACAACCTCTTTAGAAATTTCTGGAAGTTTTTTAAAAAATAAAACCAAACATATGCCCATATCTCAGCGATTCCATTCTTAGAGAAATCAAAACTTGTATTCACCAAAAGACTAAGGGAAGAATGTTCAAACAGCTTTATTCATAAAAGCCCAAAGCTGGAAACAGCCTGTGTCCATTAAGAAGAGAATGAAGAAAAATGGGCTGGTAAATTCATACAATGGACTGCAGCTCTATGATAATGAATAACTAATTTTTACTGGTAATTGTAACACCATGGATAAATCTTTTAAAAAAACATTAAGCTGTGTGAAGGAAGCTTTACACAAAACAGTGCACACTGACTCCATTATTACAACTTCTTCACTGTGGCTAAGTTTGGCCCATTTGGAAGCTCGTGTAAATGGAGTCATCGAAACAAAAAGCTATAAATAAGTTAAACTCTATTTAAGGAGGTACATGCTAAAATATTTATGGGCACATGTACTGATGTCAGAATTTACTCTAAAATGCACCCAAAATTAGAGAGAGTAATGTATGGGTAGAGGGATGGATAGATGGGTGGGTATGTGATAAAATAAGCAAAATAAAATGTCAATGGTAAGCTCTAGGTGGTGATATATGTGTTCACTATAAAATTGTAAACACTGTTCTGTAGGTCTGAAAATTTTATAATAAAACACTGAACAAAAATACCTAAGACCTTTATGGAGAAGATTTTTAAACTTTACTAAAAACCATAGATGATTTTATTACTAAATAAAAATATTGATACGGGAACAGACAACTTGGCCAGAAAGAGAACCTAGTAACAGATCCATGTACATACACGGGTCATCCCCAATGACTGTAGTGGCCCCATAGGTCGACTGGGGAGGACGAGGACTTGTCTAGTGGTGCATGGTGGTTGCAGACTGGCTCACTACTTGGGAGAAAGAGAATGGAATCCCTCCCTAACGCCATATACAAAGGGAATACCAGATGAATTACATGTGGAACTTAAAAACTATACTATTATCAGAAGACCAGGCAGTAAATTATGTTGTGACCTAAGGGCAGGGAAGGACTTCTTACACACAACTTCCAGGTTTCAAAGGCCCATCCAGGACTCTCCATTTCCCCATTTTCCTGCGTGGCCTCAGAACCCGGCTTGCCTTCTCCCCAGTCACATCAGCCTCTGAATGCAAACATCTGAGACTCAGATGCCCATTGCTTTAATAATCAGACAAAATTGCTGTTTTTAATCAGCTAAAACACCCTGCTGTGTCATTTATATATTTTTAAATCAAGTAACAACATTATATGAAAATCATTATGTTAAAAAGCCATGGAAGAGTGAGCTCCAAATGTAAACAACAGAAAGAACAGACCTGCTTTTGTGGTAAGATTATGTATGTGTTATTAATTTTTACCTGTGTGCTTTTATATATTGGATAAGTTTTCTGTATTGAATAGTACCTTTGTAGTTAGGGGGAAAACTTGTTTCTCCAGATAGGCCCAGTGAAATGGGAACATTGTTTTGAATGGGCCGTGACTACACTGCTCTAGAGAAAAAAGTTGTTGGTAGGCTGAGCCCATACAAAATGAAACACTGAGTTTTAACTTGGTTTTTATGCTGAACGCTCTGGAACATCATGCTGAACACTCAGTAAGTATTGAATTGACGCCATGACTCTGAAATAATATCTACTAGGACTGCCAAAGAATGAACTTGCCTGAAAGTATGCGCTTTTGTTTTTAAAGTCCTGCAAACACGCATGTGCAAGCACACACTCATACCCACACACCCTTCTGGATTCAGGAAAGTCTGCGACTCTGTCTTGGTGATCCATTGATTCTGAATCTCGCAGGGGCTTCTATTTTTATCAGCATCTCATTCAGTCTGTTTGCTACTAACTGAGGCAGAAGGGGCTCGGTCCACTGAACTGAGAACATTCCTCTACCTAGACTAGTTTTACAGGATGCTACTCCTTAAATAAATACGTTCATGCATTTCTATTGAAAATATTAGGTGTCAACTATAGATTTTCAACTCTAACATTTCATGTTTTTTATTTTTTAATCGTTTTTATTATATTTTTCCATTATCATTTGTCCCCCTATTCCTTTTTTCACTTCCGCCCAGCACCCCACCCTGCAACGACCACACTGTTGTCCATGTCCGTGAGTTCTTTCTTTTCCGGCCCTTAACTCCCTCCCCCAGAGCTGTCGGCCTGCTTTCTATCTGCAAGTCTGTCTCTATTTTGCTTGTTAGTTCAGATTGTTCATTAGTTTCTACATATGAGTGAAACCATATGGTATTTTAAAGGTCCTTCTTATCAGCTGTGAAATCTGATGAGCCACTTCCAAATCAATGATGATGTGGTTAACATTGGTATAATATATGCTAACACTGAGGTTCATCATTAGTTCTGGAGTTTCAGTGAATCAAGATCAGTCTATACATTGATGAGAACTGTTTATTAATGACTTTGTTTTTTAATTTGGATTGGTATCCTTAGGAAACTGCATTTGGAAGTGGAGTCATGTGTGCAGAGAGGAGAAGAGAACTAGAGGGAACAGAATTGGATCTATTACTGTGGAACAATTTACAAAACTGAGTATTTCTCTATTAACCAAGCATGCATTTGGCATCGATGTTAAAACAAACACTGTACTAGACTCTGGCATTTCAGGAACATCCTTGGCCTCCCTTCACCTTTCTTCCACCCTTCTCCCCCTTACTCCATCTCACTCTTATTTCTTACCTTCTGCAATTATTTAACTAAGAAATTTCAATCTGGTGCCTGTTGTCCTGTTTTAATTGTTCTGAGGTATAAAGACGGCTCCTTTTCCTTGCTGCCAGGAACATGGAATCAAGCTAAAGTGAGATGCACATGCACACAAATGCCAAGTCAAATCCCCATACTGAAAAAACCTGACCGCATTAAGTTACAAAATGCAAGAGATGTTGCAAGATAGCAGTATAAAGCAGGTGAAAATGAATAGGTGGTCTGTAGACAGCCCAAAGAAAAAGGAGCTCTCTTTTGGCAGGGGAAGGCTTTTCACTCTCTAGCCAGTTAAACAAATGACCATTATTGAGCAACTATAAAGAGACAGAGAAATTGTGTTTACTTGAAATGGACCACTCTAAATGCTTAGATGGGGTTAGATCTTAAATGGAGTATGAAGGAAGGTTTCTTGCAAGGTGGAGGGGCAGAGGGCAGGCATATAGTGTGGCTGGGGAAGGTGCATTGCAATCTGATGGGGACAGAAGTTCTTGCAGGGCAATGAGGCAGAAAGGCGGGTTATCCATCTGACTCTTTTGTCCCAGTGAATGTGACAGAATTTGGATAAGAGCCCAGAGGAGTTCGCTGGAAAACTCATTTAAAATATGGCATCAGAGTACACCTGGCAGGCAGCATTTTCAGAGTGTTTGTGACTAGCTCCTTCTCTGGACCCACCTTCCTCAGTCATCAGAAATAAGGAGACAATAAATCTAAAGAGATCTGTGTCTGGAGCACGATGAATGAGGCCAAGTCTATTTCATTGAGTGTCTATTGGACTCAGAGTTTAAACAGAACTAATCACCGAGTCAATGTTTTAAACTAATCATATGTTTTGCATTATTTTTCAATAGTGGGTGGAAATTTAACAAAATTAGCCAACAGAAAGTATGCGAAAACATATTTTCTCCATGACTGTACCTTAAACATTTTATTCTAGGAAACCTAAGGGTAGTTTCTGGAAGCTGTTAAACGACCAGGGCTGCCTAAAGAAGTTTGTTAAATCTCCCTGGTTTTATCTGACACACCTGTCTTAGTAGTATAGTCTTGCATAAAATGTCTAATTTCTAAAATTGAATTATCTGGAGACTTATTTAGAATATTTTATGGCCTTTAGGTAAACTTAAAAATCAACAAACACAAAAATACTATTGGAAGTTTTCCAAGTAAGTTACATAGAAGCTATTGAATACCAATAAGTGACCTTCAAAGTAGATATGGCTACTTCACAGAAACAGAGCAGCACCATGAACTTGTAATTGGACAAGGAAAGCTGAAACTCTGTCCCAACCTGCACTGACAAATCTTCCCACACACAATTGAATTCCCAAGAGTTATAATGGCAAGTGCCTCACCCCAGAAGATCCCGCAGCTAATCAGTCATGGTACTCTTTCTGCTGAGTCTGAATGCAACCTCAGAACCATTCCCAGCATAGTGCATCAACAGGCAGTGCCCATTTACAAGAGCTGTCATATAAGTTGAGATCTATTTGCATTCCTGACACAGGTTCATACATGCACGATGGGAAATAGTATATTGACAAAGTAAAACATGGAATAAAAGAACTCAATTACCCTCTAGAAAAAAGATGGCATACCAAGCCAAGTGTCATTCATTTCTTCATTTATGTAACGCTTGACAAATATCTGCAGAGGACCCACAGAGTGCTAGGCATACAGAAATGGAGAAGAAAGGCTCAGTACCTGTCCCCTTGAAGCTTATATTTTAATATAAGAATTATTGTTATTCTTAACATGCACACATAATTGCAAATGAAATAACACCCAATATTTAAAGGTAAAAATTGTATGCACAATCTAATGATGGGATGAAGGAACATTGAGGAGATTTATTAGGTTGCGTCATATAAAGTGGCCATTATTGTAGATCAAGAATGGTCAAATACCAGTGATTTCATACAGTCCAACTTATTGTTTAATAAAATGGTCAGGAACCGCACTTCTGAGGAAATAGCACTTGAGCTGATTACCCAGCAATAGGAAGGTGTGGGCATGCAAGTACCTGGAATGGAGCTCTCCAGACAAAAGGAAAGTAAGTGCGAAAGTGCCCAGGCACGAATACACAGGCTAAAGGGACAGAAGGGCCAAACGGCTGAGTCACAGTGAAACAAAGAGAGGTGACTGAGAGGCATGGTTGAGGAGCTGCACAGAGGTGGAGGCAGAAGGCTTAGGGAAAGAGTATGGACTTTCTTCTGGTTACAGTGTAGATTTTCAGCAGGAGCGTCATATGATCTAGTAAAAGCAAATTTCGAGAGGCCACTCTGGCTGCTGTATGGGAAATAGGTGAGAAAGGGTGGAAGCAAAAAGACAGTTTAGAGGGATACTGCTGTAGTCCAGACAAGGAAAAACAGTGGCTGAACTAGGATGGCAGCCAAGAGGCTAGTCAGCATGGCTGATTCCAGAGACAGTTTTGAAGGTTCAGCTGATCAGTTTCATGATAGCAATAATTACGATAGTACCAACCATAAACAAATCCACAATGATTATTGTCTCCAGAAAACTTGCTATGTGCCAGGCTTGTTGCTAAGCACTTAGCATGCATTCTTTATTTTAATTCACACAAAAGTCTATAAAGTAGATACTATTATTAGCCACACTCTGCAGATGGGAAAACAACTCAGAAAAGTGAATAACTTGTCCAAGAATATATGGTCACTAAGTGGTAAAACTGGAGTTCAAAATAAATGGATTTCATCCCCAAGGCAGAGCTCCAGACTACCCTAGTTATCTAGAAGTCCACAGAGTGGTAAACATATGTAATGGATGCATAAGTGAGGAGAAAGAGGTCAAGGAGATTTCCACAGAAGGCATTCTAGAAGTGAAGAAGGGATGGAGGAGAGGAGAGGAGAGATGGGAAATTAAATAAGATCTTCAGTCACTGACAGCTAACTAAACACCAAGATGTTTTTTTTTTTTAACCAACCCTTCCCCACCCTATAAACATGCACAGATTTACCAATCAAGTGAGTATACCCTTCATTTAGAAACAGCTTCTTACCCTGTCTTCAGCTGGACTATTTTCTATAAGGCTATAAAACTTTACCATACCCAAACATGATATTTAGTCTTCCCCAGTTTCATCAGTTTTTCAGGAAGCCATACTAAAGTTTAAATAAAGCCCACAATCATCCCCAATGACACTTTACAATGCATCCAGTTGACTTACCTTAAATCCCTTTTTGTCCTGGCACAATTCCAGTGGATTGGACCTGGATTTTTCTGAATATTTTTCTTCATTCAATGGGATAAATATTTGGAGTGTGAATTTGCCATAAGAAATATAAATGGGGGAAAAAAAGACCACTTGAAATGGGTAAGTATAGTTGCAAAGCCAGTGGAGCCAACTTATCAAACAGAACAGTTTATTCTGCATTAAAAAAAAATGAGCAGGGCTCTTTTTCATCAGAGGCTTTCAGCTTTCTGAGGGGAGAGCAGGGCTGCAAACAGTTAGGGGTGCTGAAAGCACAGCTGTGGCTAAACATGCAGAAAGTCTACACCTGCCTGTGTGGAAAGGCCTGGAAGAGCCCTTTTTCTCACTTCTCTTATCCTTCTCACTAGTTTCATCTTTGAATTCAAAGGACACATTACAGTCTGCTGTCCATATTCCATCACTGGATTCTCTCCCAGGAGAGTTATTCATTGTCACCTGCCCTGCCCTTTCTAAGAGCCCACAGTCGGACCTGGCTTGTGGGTGGGGAGACTAAGTGAGGCTTGTGTTAGTGCCTGACCATGCCCTTGACTGTACTGATGGTCAACGTAGTGTATCCAGATACTTCTCTTGTTTTGAGTAATTGATGTCCTTTGCCTTCAATAAAAATGGCACTCAAGTGTTATATTCAGACATAACTAAATATAATACTTCTTTTAGTATTTATTTGCAAGCCTAGTGCCTCTGTATTGGGGTTAGAAAAAAACCTGCTTTGTTAAGTTGCTTCTCTGTTGGTGTTCCAGATAAAGCTTACTTATATAAACAACAATGTGATTATCTTCCTATCAAGACTCCAGTTTCCATATTTTACTCACTCACATCACACAACAAAATTAATTAACTCACAGCATTCAGAGGTCTGGGAACTTCGAGAGTCAAGGGTCATGGAGAAACTGGGTAAACCTTAATTATAATGAAATGTTAACAGCTAATTATACATCTGAACGGGAAGATCAATATGACACTGCAGAGTCTCATTCTCTCATTGCCTAGTGGAGCAAAAAATGCTTCGTGAATGAAGAAGGTGGCACCTGACACTGGAATGTGGCTTCTAAAAGAAGACAGGAGGTCCTGGCCAGATGGCTCAATTGGTTGAGTGTTGTGACGCAAAGCAAAAGGTCTCCAGTTCGATTCCTGGTCAGGGCACTTGCCTGGGTTGCAGGGTCCGTCCCCAGTCAGATTATGTATGGGAGATAACTGATCGATCACAGCAGTGTTTCTCTGTCACATCGATGTCTTTTCCTCCTTTCTCTCAAAAAATTAAATAAATAAATAAATAAATAATTTTTTTTAAGCAGCCAGGAGGCAGAAGGCAGTGAGGGCTGTTATGTGAGTTTTTACCTTCATTCTGCTTGGGCAAGTCATCTATCTACTCGGTGTCGAATTCTTCCTGTCTAAGAATGAGAGATCAGTTTGGTGGTCACAACCACCAATCACAATCATACTGCAGTAAGACATTTGCCTTTCATATCCCAGACCACAGGACCTTGTTAGTACTGTGGCTCCTCTTCCAGATATCTATGCTGTTTATAAAATCAAAATGATATTTTAAGTCTGCATTTGTAGAAGGAAATGCCTTCTTTTATTTGAAAAAGGATTGAAGTGGAGGTGGTACCATGACATTAATCCCCAATCAAGTCTCTTCACACAGGCGATTGAGACCAATTTGCCTCACACACTCTTGTAAGCATGGAGGCACAGAGAACGGAGAGATCGCTGTGGTCCCCA
>PVKM010052826.1:0-10156 GCA_004027735.1 Carollia perspicillata
TCCTGTGGGTCTCTCCAGTGAACTCTCCTGTGAGGCTGGGAGTTTCTCGTGCTGCTGCATCCCCACAGGTTTTTTCAGTCAGAGGTTTTGAGGCTTTATTTCCGCACACTGGAACCCTGAGTTGCACAATCTGTCTTGTTTCCCAGTTGTTCCTCCTGGTTTATCCACAGGCAAATGTGGGACTGCCCATTCTGCCAGCTGCTGCCTTGTCGTTGTCCTCTCTGTCCCAGCTGCCCATCTCCACTCCTCTTACAGATGTGGATGAATGTTTCTCATTTAACTCCTTGGTTGTCGGACTTCCTTACAGTTTGATTTTATGGAAGTTATGGTTATTGTTACTTTTTAAATTTGTTGTCCTTTGTTTGGTTGTGTGAGGAGGAAAAGTGTATTTACCTACACTTCCATCTTGGCTGGAAGTACAGATATTCTTGATTTTGTTAAGCCCATTCCATTCAGTTTTTAAGAAGATGACTAATACTCACAGATAACAGTAGTCTTTCTTTTTAAAGACAATTCAGATATTTGAACATAGTAAGTAAGTCACCCCACAGTCTTTTCTTCAACAGCACGTCAGTCTCTCCTGATGATGGCTATGGCAGAGAACAGGGTTTTGGATCCCAGGAAGGTCAGAGGACTGTGGGGGACCTCAGGCTACAGGTTCTGCACAGAATGAAAGGACAGTGAGTGGAGGTGGGGGAAGTTGGGCTATAGGGGTGGGGCCTTAGGGGCTTGTGTTAATACATGGAAAGGGCTCACAGAAAGCCCTTTATGTGTATTTATTATTATGTTACCATTACGCCATTTCCATGTGCTGAAAACCAACACATAATATAATTTGAAAATTTAAACCCTACTGCTTACAGAAGAGTAAATTACACCTGCAAATGAATTCTTTCTTAAATAAGCTGAGCTGTATTTGTTAAAAGAATAGCAATTATGGAGACTAGGGAGGGAATGCACCATCGGAGGCCATCTTCTATAGGGAATCACCCTACCTGGTTTCAGGAGCTGTAAACTGCCCCCAAGGCTAAGGCAGAGTGAGCAACCTCTGGACCATAAGCCACTAAGGAGACAGAGTTTGTCTCCCTAGAAGGAGCGCTGCTTCTGCTCCTTTTTTCATAACTGGCCTCCAATGCTTGATCAGTTAGCCGATGACAGGTAAGATTCCCCAAGGGGGGAATGACCTAGGACAGGCATGATCATGTGGAGGCCCCAAGGAAGGACTTAAGGGGTTATGGAGAATAGGGGTGCTGGACCCTTGCCCCTCAGCTTTGACGAAGCCTGACTCCCCTGAGTCCTCGAGAAGTCTCTGATAATTCCTTGGCTACTTTGCCTCCTCTGCTCTGCTTAAGCCTGAAACAATAACAGAGGGTGGTGCAGCCCTGTGCTGGAGAGGGCAGGCTCCCCGGTGATCAGGCCTGAGAAAGGATATGTAAATTCCTGTGACATCTGCTTTGCTAAGAATGCTTTTAGTTAAATGATAAAGACATGAGCAAGAAACAGTTTACTTTCCAAAGTTCCATAGTCTTTTACCTGACAGACCCTAAATCAGAATAAACCCTAATGGTTCCTTATCTATCACCTAATCCTTACTGCCTGAGAATGATTAATAAGTTATACCTGAATTCCTGTGCAAGAAACCCAATAAAACCGCTGTCTAGGCAAGGGTCGGTGCACTCTCCCCTTGAGAGAGTTGCCAGGCTGCTCCTAGGTATTACCGCCTTGAGGGAGTAGCTGTGCTGTCCCCTTTTCCTCCACAGGACTGGGTAGTCTGTGTGAATGTGTCTCATGTCTCATCCATAATGCGTGGGCACTGCGAGCCGGTGCCCGCGACAATCTTCACAGCCAGATTACATTGTTAGAAACGTCATTTACCTGTTGGAGGAGGGAGAGTCTCTAACCCAACTTACTGATATATCCGTGGCTTAAATGCTTGTCCTAAATTCCAAATTGCACATCTTCCATGTTTTATGTTGAGGCACCTCGAGAGTTTGGAGCCCATAAGAAAGTGCTGGAAGACAGGAAGCAGAATCCTTTCTCCCTGTAACCCAGCAGCATCAGTCCCATTGCACCCAGCAGGATTAAGTGAGCCTGTGCAGGCAGCACAGGAAGCTGGGTGGCCGAGGTGGGAGTGGGCTGGGCAAACACTCAGTTCAGAAATGTCGCTAAAGGCTCCAGCAGTTCTGGCTGGAGACCTGTGTTGGCTACCATCAAAGAGGGTGATGAGGAGAAGTCCTAGAGAAGCCTCCTAGTGAGAAAAGGCAGGAATGGGCTCAGGGAGTCAGGCAATGCCTTGGTATTCCTCAGGGAGCGGGAAGGTATATTTGATATGCTTTCTTTCCATTTAGATTCAGAATAAAACTAATGGCCAAACAGTAAACCTTTCAGAAGACTGTATAGAGAATAGCTTTGATTGTGGACTAGTGATGAATTAATTAAGATATGAAAAATACCAATTATCAGGAATCTCTGTTCATTAAAAGAACCTAAAAAGAAGGTCAACGGAAAGCCACAAAATGAGTATATTTAGGATGGATATACCTGTGGTGTAAGGTCTAAAACTAATGTTCAATGTTGTATGCTTCTTTATCATTTGGCAAATGGGGGGCTTCGACTGGCCTCAAAGGAAGCTCTTTTCTGCACTCCATCCCTGGGGATAAAGTGACCAGCTGAACAGCCTTCTTTTCAAAGGGACCCAGCATGGTTCCAGCTTATCCTGAGTGGCAGGTTTAGTTGTCTGCCAGCTCGCAGAATTATTCAAACAAACCAATATTGTTGGGAAATGCCCTACCTGTTTTCAGAAGCTGTGACCCTCCCCCTATGGCTAAGGCTGAGTAAAAGACCTTGGGACCATAAGCCACTAAGGAGACAAAGCTTATCTTCCTGGCAGGGGCGCCACCTCTGCCCCCTTTTACTTCACCCTGCTTGGCCCTGGGTGAATGACTAGTTAACCAATGATGGGTAAGATTCCTCAAGGGAGGGATGACCTAAGACAGGCACAGTCATGATGGGACCCTCAGAAGGACTTGAGGGGCTATAGAAAAAGGGGGTGATGGACTCTCACCCTTCAGCTTTGACATGGCCTGAGTCCTCATTCTGTCTGTAAGAAGTTTAATCTCTTGGTTGTCCACATCCCCCACCTGATTCAGGCCTGAAACATGCCAGAGGCATTCTTTTGCTAAGAATGCCTTCAATTTTCTGATAAGGGTCCAAGCATGAAATGAGTTTGTTTCCCAAAGTTTTATGACCCTTTAGCTAACTGACCCTGATTCAGAATAAGCCCTCATAGTTCTTTGAATGTTACCTGTTGTTTGATTATTACTGCCTAATAATGATCGATGAACTTTACCTATATTCCTGTGAAAATTTAACTCAATAAAAGCCCATTGAGGAACAGGCTCAAGGCCCTTCTCCTTTAAGAGACTGGCCACTTTTGCTCCCCAATCAGATCATGTCTTGGTAGACTTATTCTTATCCATAGAAGACAGGGGGGTTCTGTGGGTGGAGCCCCCCCAACAATGTCACCCCAGGCAGCACTCTACTGTCTTGTTGCTACACAGCTTGCCTCTTACAGCTCCTGCTGGGCCGCTCCATTCTGGAGTGCAGCCCAGGTCCTGCATTCTCCTCCTCTGGCTATGAATACATGTGACTAATAAAGACCTGTCCATTTCACCTGTGTCAGGACTAGTGTTGAGAAAATAGAGAGAATGCTTACAAATCGTAACAAGAAAAAACCCAGACATCAAGTAGGAAAATGGCAAAATACCTGAACAAGCACTCCACAAAAGAGGCAATTCAAATGGCTACAAGCATGTGCAAAGACATTCAACCTCATTAGTAACTGAAAGAAAAGCAAATTAGACCTCCAGAAGACATCTTCACACACTAGACTGATAAGAACTAGCAAGTCTGACAAGACCAAGTCCTGCTGCTGTGGCACACCTGTGCTCCTGTAGAGGGTAAACTGGTGTGAGCTACAGATCATGTGGAGTTATCTGTAAGGGTGAAGGTGTCCACACCCTGCTCTTTAAGGGAGGCTTGCAAACCTTCCCTCAGAGATTTGCACAGAACATTCCTGGAAGCACTTTCTCAGTTCCAAACCAGGATGGGCACAGAACTGTACACATTCCTATGATGGAACACTATGCAGTAATGACAGCAAATGCATGACAGCTGCCACTAGAGTGAGAGGGGGTGAATCTCATAACGATGTTGAGCAAAAGAAGTTTAAAAGAAGACATATTCTGTGATTCCATTTACATCAAGTTAAGCAAAAGGCAATACAGCATGTCCTCAAATAACACTGCACAACCATCCACATAACTAATTCCTCAAGGAACATTAAACTGTTTAATAACTACTTATGCACGGCATAACATCTTTAAGGCATAACATCTTTAAGGCATTAGATTCTTTCAAATACACCTTTCCATGTTTAGCAGGTTCTTGGTCAACATCCTTTCACTCAAGGTCATTTCGTAATAACATTTGTAATGACAGCGCTCTTGGTGTGAAGTGTGCATGTTCTCCTTATATTTATGTGGGTTTTCTTCAGGGACTCTGGGTTCCTCCCACATCCCAAAGATGTGCATGTGACGTTAATTGGCCCTGTGACAGAAGGGCATCCTGTCCAGAGTTGGCTCCAGCCACCATGACCCTGAACTGGAATTAGCTGGTTTGAAAACAAGGACCTTACTTGTTTTTATTAATTTTTCTTCAATGTATGTATAGCTAACATTTATTTCAATGTTTAATATCTGAAGTGCTTTGGGTCCTTATTTAGAAGTTTGGTGATGTTTTTGTGACCAGAAATATGCCACAGGAACTTAACTTTTGTTTATATTAATTTGCCTATGGTATAGTTGGTGTCATTATGCTGTTTTGCATAAAGTCACAGTTTTCAAAGACATATCAATGATGTTAAGTGAGGACCTACTGTACTAAATTACAGTGATTAGCAATAAATTAAAAGTTGGTAAAACTACAAAGAAAAACAAGGAAACAATGATCTTAAAAATCAGGGAAATAGTGACCTGTAGGTGGAAGGTGGGGTGTGATGGGATAGGAGCAGTCTGGAGTGTCAAGGGTTCTGGCCACAACCTATGGTCATGCTTGTTTTATTATTAATTTAAAAACTGAACATATGTTTTATATCTACTTCTATAGATATGATATATAAAATAAAAATTCTATCTGGTGACCTGAACTCTAACCTGTGATCAACTGTGGGCTGTAGCCATACCTGCTGCAGCCCCTTCTAGGCTGAGTTCTCCCACCCCCCATCTATGCCCTGACCTGGAACCACCTCTGACCAGATGACGTAGATCAGATGGCTTCTTCTAGCAAGTGAGCAGAGGGTGGGAAGGAAAATCAGGGGGATGTTTCCTGGCCTTGGCCTTGCTGCCATATTTTGTGGTAATATAAACCAGGGGCTCTGTCTTTCATTTTCTGTGACTTTCTCTCCCCCAGTGACCCTGGCCACAGGAACTTGGCCCCATATTTCTCTTTGACCTTGTACATCTTGCTAGGAACATTTCACAAAACTATTTTGTGGCCTACAGTTCTCCAACTTTATAATCACTTGTACCATAGGTTACTTTCTTTTGGGGAAGTTGCATTATTCACACCCCTGTTTCTCACTTCTGAGAAATCCTGCCAAGATGTTTGCAATTGCTCTTATCCTAGGAGACCCAGTAGTGAACTCAGGCCCTTGTTCAAAGACCATTTAGGTGCATGGGTACTGTGCTCAGAGCCGAGAACAGGGTTTCTGCCCTATGAGCTTAACATGGTCCAGCTCATTAGGCAAGCATAATTTTCATCAACAGAAAAGCCACCAGAGAAATTAAATTAAAAAAAAAATGAAACAAAAGTCCAACCAGAAATGCAGATGATGACTACCCTGGGACTCATTTTGTTCTGCTTCAGCCCTATTCTTCCCCAGTCTGTCCAAGGCACTGACTCACACCCTTGATCTTTCCTGACAGTTTTCACACCCAAAGTTCCCTTTAACCCTTGGTATTCCACCAGCACACTCCTTGCCATGCCTGAATTTCTTCTGACTGCCTGTTGTTAATTTTAGATGCCAAAATGGATTGTTTTTACACTAGGGAAAATTTTTGAGTTTATCTTAAAATCATTTTCTGCTTTGAGCTGTTTTATTTTTTCTGCCAAAATGGAAAAGGAAGTTCTAGGATATTTCATCAGGAAACTGCTCTACAAAAATTTATCATGTGACCTTTTGCTATGTCTGAGTTTCTAATAGTAGGAAGGAAACCGACTTTAAGCCTGGCCATCTCAAAAAAAAAAAAAAAAGGAAAGAATTCTTGTTGCTCTTTACTGTCCTCCCCACCCCCAGCCACCTACCCCAATCACTGATGGCTCTCCAATCCCAAGCCCCAAAAGGGACAGTGGGACCCAACCAGTGGAATGCCAGCCTGTGGTACTAACAGGGTGCACTACTGTGGGGCCCATGATTTCCTGTCTTCCTGATCACACTGTGTCTCTGCCTCCCCTCTATGGCCAGTTCTCCCATGACGACTGACCACTGTCTTTCAAGTCCTCATTCTCTCCGTAACCACCCACCTCACCCGAGAACATTCAATTTTCCTCTGTTTTATAAAGAATTCTGAGTAGTGGTTAAACACCAAGTTCTAGAGTCAAAGTGCCTGAGTTCAAATCCCAGGCCCATCACTTGCTAGCTATGGGACCTTAACCTCTCTGTGCCTCAATTTCGTCATCTGTGAAGTGGAGTATCTACTTCATAGGATCATTGTAAAGATCAATAGGATAAGGAAAGCAATTATGATATAGCTCTAGCTCTGTGCCAGCCACTGTTCCAAGTGCTTTACTCATCCTAACAAATGCAAGGGACACTTAGTGGTGCCTGGTACATAGTAAGTGCTCAATAGATGTTAGCTATTTTTCTATTTGCCTCTAATGGCTTAACAGGTGAAATCTCACTACAAAATTGCAAACTCTTAAGGAAAAATGACCTCATATGGGTCTTTTGCATCACTAGTCATCTGTGGACATGTCCTGGGTGTTCTGAGCTCATGCTAAGTAATAAATAAGTCTCAATAAAAGTGACCTAAACCAAAAGCATAATTTCTAAATGGCAAGCCAAGTCCTTCGCATCAGAAAGACGCCAGAGCAGATGATGAAGAGCTTGGGCTCTGCCGTCAGTTGTGCCTGTTTTAAGCCCATCTACGCTCCTCACCAACAGGGCCACACTGGGTTTCCTCCCTGTAAAATGGAGGTAATAGAGGTATTCCAGGCCAGCTCACTCGCTCAACTGGCTATAGGCTGATTGACACCAAGGAAGTGTCCATCCTTAATCACCCTAGTCCACCCACTAGCAAAGGATGCAAGTGAATCCTAAGCAAAAAGGAGAAAGAAAATCCAATCTTGGTGAAAACTGGGTAATGTAAGTTACAAGTAAACAAAAGGAAAATTGGGGGATTGTCCAGCCTAGGCACACCTCCACTGGGGAGCTTGAGGGCTGATTCAGTGTGTTTCTGGGTGTGGGTCTATACATAGACATTTACTAAGCATTGACAAATTAGAGTCAGGATCATTTCTGGCCCTTCCGGAGTTAGAGAAAATAATTTGCAAAAGTGGTCCTAAATTGCTCCATAATTTCAAATCAGAAGAATCCCTTACTTATTTTTTATAAGTCCCATATGCCACGTACAGCAACTGTGACATCAGATAATTACATGAGCAGAAAGCAGAACAATGCAAATCTTGTTCACCCAATAGCTCTGTGCTCCCGCACCCACTCCCTGCTCACTGAGGAGGCGATGTCTCATCATTTTCGATCTGTGCCCATCATTGTCCAATCCAGTCCACTCACAAAACACAAACCCTCTTCTCAAGGGCACCCATTTCCTCTTCTTCTTCAGCCACTGTCAGATCGGCCCAAAGAAGCTGGTGGATTGAATGGGGTCACTTCTGTGTTCCTCACCTTGATTGACCTCATGACTGTTCTTCTAGTCTAACACTAGAATCAAGATGAAACTGTGCTCTTGACTCCTTAAGGCAAAGTGAGAAGAGCCAGCCTCTCTGACAAAGGAGAGAGCCCTGCCGCCCCAGCCTAATGCACCCTGAAAATGGTGCAGGAAATGGGCTGAAACACAGAGGTCAGATAGATTATGGCAAAATATAAAGCCATCTGCCTAGAAGAATAAAAAATGCTTTGCTGGGCTACAACACAGTAACTGGCAAAGGGAAAGTGTGGATGGTGGCTTTGCTCTCCACACAGCGTCATGTGTGGAAATTATGGGGTGGGGGGTGTGCCTTCTGAGGAAGAATATGACCCAGGATGATGTGGAGCACTGGAAAATCAACACACTGGGTCATGGTCCCAAAGGAGGCAAGCTGCTCACAGGTAAGGCCCCGCAGTTCTGGGGCAGGTGTAGCTAAGAAGAGACAACCAGTCCTGCAGCACCTTGCTTGCCAGGAGTCCCTAGATACAGGAACCCAGGGCAAGCCTTCACCCTCCCATCATATATACACTGTCAGCCTTCCTGCAGGTATGCTGGGGATGGGGAGTGCTGGAAGTTAATCAGTTTATCAGGGCTTATTGGGAGGAGAGAGAAGAGAGGAAGGTTTATCCTAAGTCCCACAGAACACTCCTGGTAGAGCTGTGTTCAAGGTCAGACTCTGTAGGAATAAATAATGGTGTGGAAGGAAATGGAAGGCTAGCCAGGTGCCTATGAGGGACCCTCAAAGTGGAGCCTTCATGAGCCAGATGCTCATCCTGATGGAGGGTGGGTGATGGGGGGTTATCAGACGGTCAGCAAAGCTCATTTGAGAGGAGGAAGTATTAAGGAGGAAGGCGGGAAAGGAGAGAAGAAAGGGAGAAACACAGACATGGAGAGAAGCTAGTAAAAAGGGGAGGGAGGAAGATTTTTGATGGCCTTTGAATATGCTACACACATCTGTCTCCTAGTTTCAGCCTAGCTCCTAGTTTCAGCCTAGGATATAAGAGTTTGCCTTATCCTCTTGGCTACCAAAACCCTCCTTGTTCCCCCAAATCTTCCAGGGCCAACAACATCTTTCCAGAGTATTTTAATCCCCCCAGGATCAGCCCTGTTGTTGGACCCTCACCACTAGTGTCACTACCTACTTGCAATCTCAATTACGTGATCTCCCTAGTGATCCCCAAGCCATGCCCCATCTGCAGCTATCTGGTTCATATTCCTAGACCAAGGTGTTGGAGTTTCCCTTTGCAGGAGGATATCTGTCAGCCTCTGCAGAGGCTCTGAGCTCTGCTAACTGTGCTGTGACGCTTTCTTCAGGCCACAGCTCCTTGGTTGATTCTTGGGCACAGAGGGTGAGAATCTACACCATGTCCACCATTCCCATGCCAAGACCACAGTGCCTTTGTTGTTCCAGGATGACACATCTGGGACCTTGGCCCGGGGCTTGTCAAGGGCATTCCTGAATCCTCACACACAGACCACCGCATACCTGTACCACTCTGACTGTAGTTCTGGATTTTCCCAAGGAAAAACGAAAATGTGTACTGGCAAAGGCCCCCAGAGAAGTTGAAACTCACCGGCAAGTGCCCAAGGAGAGGTGTGATACTGTCAGAAACATATAGGATGCTGCCATCTGTTGTCACAGCGATGATAAAGCCATCTAATGCCTATAGAAAACACAACAATGAAGACCCTTTAGACATGCTTTTATGGGGGAGGATGCTACTGAAGTATAGAACCCCAGATTATTATTACCATAGGTTATTAGCTAGTTATCAATAAAGAAAGGAAGCAAAGGGAATCAGACATTGTTGAGGAAACATAGCCTACTTGCGTAGCCAGGAAGGTACAGCTTCACACACTCCAGGGGATCTCAGCATTGTCTGCAAAGGAGATTAACAACCCTTCTTTACCCAAACAGGGAAGAAGGATTGGCTTTTCAATCTCCCTGGTCCACTTGCCCAGACTATGGGGGAAGGAATAAAACAATAAAAGGGGAGGTAGGCACATAAGCAATCAAACCCGAAATAGTGACCACAGCGGCCTATCAGTCTAGCCTGAAAGGGGGATAAATTGGTCAGGGAGTGGACCCATCAAAAGCCTATGAAAGCTTGGGAAGTTGATTGGTTATTTTGAAAAAGCACCTGGTCCTTTCCAAGCCTGGGACAATATAA
>PVKM010052827.1:0-10187 GCA_004027735.1 Carollia perspicillata
GGCCTTGAATTCCTCCTTCCTGTGAAGTGGGAGCCAAGACCATCCAGTGAGGAGACGAGACTTAGAAGGTCAGGAAGCCAGCACGCAGCAGACTGGGAGGGCTGGCAAGCAGGAGGGGGTGGACGCCAGGGCAAGGCTTTGGGTGCACAGGTGCTGGAAACACAGTCTTTGTCTCTCCCCCCCCTTTGAGGGAGCGCTTGGGTGCTTCAGAGCTGTGTTTTCCGCTCTGCCTAGGTGTTGGTGTGTCACTCACTGAGTCACAGGCACTACCTGCTATCACTTCCTGTCACTTCACTTTCCCAAGCAGGCAGCAACAGGCAGGCCCCAAGGAGGATGAGATCACCCTTTAAACATGTGGACATACCCAGTTCTCTTTGCAAGGACAGTGAAAGGCACTCGCATTTTGGGAAGTGAGTGGGGATGTCATCTCCAGGCCTTCCAATTTGTACGTGTATGCAGGGAGACACTTCTCTATGAGGCGGAGCAGACTTTCTCTTTAAATGGAAGAAACCACTCGATTGGGGGTTTGCCATAGAGATCGCATAATAGCTCTTTGGTTTTATAAGCCTAAACGTAGTATTAAAACCTATAAAACACGACTCACAGAGAAAGTATTGATATTATGATATTCAAATACCCTGAAAAGTTTTTTTTTTGCGTGTCAAAAACCTACTACCAGTCAATGTCACTTACCCAAAGAACCAAAACACCCTAAACATCTTACATTTCAGCATTCACTTATTCATTATTACTACTGAAGCAGGAAGTGTGAGAAGGGCTTGGGACCCATTCCCCTGCCTTTCGGGAAGCATGAAAACCACCTAAGCATCTTCTGGCTGACATGCCTAAAGACACAGGCCTGTTTTCACTTGCCCTGTTTTACGTGCGACTGCTATTGATATATAGATGGAAGGTTCTTTGCATGTTTTGGATTTTAATTCACATTTTCCTTTTGAAGTTTTCAGTCCTCACAAATCAAAAGATAATTTTCTTAAAACACAGCAATCCTCACTGTGCCCTTCCAAGTCATTCCAGAAATGATGGGAACCAGTGTCTCTGAATTTGCTAACGTGTACCTGTGACACACTCTTTATTTGGAAGGCCTTTCAACACACTGTGAGATGTATATGCAACAAACAATCTCTTACCCTATAGTTGGGTTGATGTTCGGGTCAAAACTGTCTTCCACGAACCGCCACACAATACTTGATTTACCCACACCTGTATCCTGAAAGAGAACGAGGTGGTGAGTAAGGTTTATCTGCCTGCAGACCTGAAAACTACCTTGTGGGGTAAGTTCAGGACTTTAGAAAACTCATCTTGGGTACATTTTAGAAGTTAAGGGGTACAAAGGAGGCTTCCGTAAAGATTCAGTGGGAGTCACGAGACTTCGACTGTATTGTGGAAGAGGGGTTTTCACAGTTTTTAACAAACGTTAGGACCTTTCGAAAGACTCAAAGTGTCTGCTTCGCGTTAACAGCGACAAACTCACTTGCTTCTTAACCGTATAAAGTCAACTCTGGATTCTTGATTTCCTTCTGGATAGTCCCGGGCCGATTCCAGCCCCGCCCTGCTTTGGAAGGGGACATACTAGACGTAGGGACCCCTCGGGTCCCTGAGCAGCCTCGCGGGCAGGGGGGCAACCCACACCGCAGGCTCTGCACTGGCATCGCCGCCCCGACCAGATAGGAAGAGGCAGCTTCACAGTCTTCGGGTTTCCACACTTAACCTCCCCGCCCCCAGAAAAGTAACTGCCAGAAGTGTCAGGGTAGACCTACAAGTTCAAAAACGCCAAACAGACGGGGAAGGAGATGCATACTGCCCGAAGAAGCGAGGGACCCGCTACGGGTTCTCCTCTGGGAGTACTTGGTCAACTCTATCTAGTGCCCAGGTAGGAAACTTAACAGCTGTTCCAAACTCAGATGGAAGGGAGAGGCAGGCCGGGCTCGCTACCCTTCGGGGACGGGAAGAGACCTGCAGCTCCAGGAGAGACAGAGAGAGGGTCCCCCCTTGCCCCCAGGACCTTGAGCACCAGGGCAGCGGGGCGGGTCCGGGCAGGTAAGCGGCGTCCCGCGAGCGGCTGGGGGCAGGGGCGGACGGGACTTGGGCACGCCTGGATCCCGGCCCACCCGGCCTCCCGCGGCCCTCCCGGCCGGCCCGCCGCCACTCACCCCCAGCAGACACACTTTGAGCTCCCTCAGCGCCATGGCCCGGGAGCCTGGGCGCGGGCCCGCCGCCGCCCTAAGTTGAGGAGGGACAGGCCAGGCCCAGTACGGGCATTCCCCGGCGCCGCCGCCGCCCGGCCCAGCCCCGGCCTCGGGGCGCGTAGGGGCGGTGACCGCCTGCTCGCCGGCCCTCCGCCGGGCCCGGCCGCCGCTAGCCGCGCGGGGACCGTCTCAGCAGCCCGGACGGTACCGCGGCCTCCCGAGCGCCTCCGCCGCCGCCATCTTGGGACGCCGGCCGGGTCACCTGACCTCCCCGCCCACCTCGGCAGCCACCTTCGCGGAGAGGGCGGGGCCGGCCGGCGCCGCGGGGCTCTAGGGAGGCGCGGGCCCGCGGGCGGGGCTAGGAGTCCGAGGTCACGCCCCCCGTCTCAGACCACGCCTCCAAGCCCATCCTAAGATGGCGGGTAAGTGGGGCCGCGCTCCGGGGGCGCGGTTGCCGGGCCCCTCCTCCTCAGCGGCGACCACCCAGCGAGGCTCGGGGACCCCCGCCCACCGCCGAGCCCAGCTGCGGCAGCCCCCTCCTAACTCCTGTGTCTCTTGGTTTTCAGAGATCCCCTAGTAGGACGTGCAGGATGACTTAGAGGATTGTGAGTAACAGCTGGGGCGTCCCCGCCCCTCTCTGGGAGTGTCTCAGAAGCCGGGGTGCACGGAACGCAGGGTGGGGTGCTACAGATGTGAGAAGTGTTTGAGACCCATTCTCCTACTTTTCAGGAAGAATGAAAGCCTTCTAAAAACTAGAGGAGCGAGATCCCCAACTGTCTTGATGCGCTGGTGGCGGTCCCTCCTCCCTGGGCGGGGCGGCGGAGGATGGGGAGCCCTCCCTCCCGGGGTTAGGAGTTTGGTTGCTGTGAAACGTATGACTTGCTGTCACTTTCTTTTTCTTCCTCTTTCTCCTGCGGCGGCGGCAGCCCGGGAAGGGCGGGGTCGGGACCCCCAGGATCTGCACTTTTCCGAGTGCTGGGGAGTTGGGGGAGGTCCCGCTCTCCGTTGGCAGGCCGCAGAGTAGCACAGACTTCCCCAGTGCCCTGGCACAAGCCCAGCACCTTGTCTTGTCCCAGGTTGATCACTGGCGCCCACCTTTCTCCGTGGGTCTCCTTCACAAGTCCTTACCTGTTCTCTCCTTTCCTGTCATTGGAAGCCCTTTAAGGGCGGATGGCCTGGGGAGATGTCATCCTGGAAGCGCAAATTCACATTTGTGTCTAATGAAGCTTTCCTTTCCATTCCACGGACGTTTCTTGAGCACTTACTTGTTCTGGACCCACTTGTTCTGAACCTGAATCTGGGCGAGCTCTCTGGGAGCTCAGTTTCCAGGCGGAGAGCTGATTTGTAGGCAGAAAATCACCTAATTCCGGATGCTCTCTGATGCAAGGGGCCTGTATAAAATACCAAACCAACTCACATGAATGGAAGTCTGCCCGTGGGCTTCCCTTCCCCACCTACAAGTTTCCTGATCATAAGAGTTGGTGTTTAGTGAAAACTCATCACAGGCCAGGCATAGTTTTAAACCGTTTATGGATGTTATCTCTTTTAGAAGGGGCAACTTTTTGCAAATAGAATGGTCCCCGATGGGACGCTAAAGGCGATGGCTAGGAGCATGGGTCCCAGAATCAGAGGGTGAAGTCCTGTTCCACTCTGAGCCTCACTGGCCTCATCTGTAAAATGGGCATAATAGTGGTCCAGAAAGACTTTTGTGAAGGTTAAATTAATAAAAGGTTTAGAGCGATACCTTACACGTAAGAAATACTTGGTAAATATTAGTTGTCATTATTGCTATTATGAATGTGATTGTTATCCATGTTTACGTGACACCGGTGACCCAGGTACAGTGTAGGCCCCAGGCTCACCGAGCTGAATGTTTCAGCTGATAGACATCCTCGAAAGGAAGGAATGTAGCATTTCTGTTGATAAGCACCAGAGAGCTGCTGTTAGGGCCTCTCTCACTCACAGATCTGGTAAATGTCAGATCTATGGCTGCAAAAGCCAATTTCTGGCTCTTTTGTTGTCTACCAAGCTACCCCTAAACGTAGTGTCTTAAGCCAACAGCATTTTATGATTCTAACATGCAGGGGTCGACTGGGTGATACAGAAGCTTCCCGTGTTCCGGTTAAATTCCGAGGAGGCGAGAAGCTTGGCGTTGGCTTCACCCCCCTCCCTGGCTGTGGGCCAGGAGACCTGCCAGGTGTCGGCCCCTGGGTCCTCCGGGCGCCTCTTTCACTGAGCTGGGTTGAGGGGGTCGCTTTTCAGGGCGGGGCGGCTGCCGGCAAGGGACCGCTTTCCTGTAGCTGACTTCCGCCAGTCTTTTCTGTACACGGTGTGTATACAAAAAGGAAGTAAGAGATTTCATAGGAAAAATTATGATGGTTTTACTTTGGCCCTATTTCAACACATACTGGGGTTTTGAGGCTTGTAGTACTTTAAAGAGTGTTTAAAGATGGCCTCAAATACTCTTTAGCAGGCAGTTGAAGACTTGCCCCAGTAAGGAGGGAAACCTCCACTGTGGCTCCGAATATACCCATGCCTCAGGTAGGGCAGCTCTGCCAGCGCCCCGAGAGGGGGCTGTGGGGTGCTGTACCTCATGACCTTACGCAGCGTAATTGCTCTAACAGCCATCAATCATTTATGCTGCCCTTGGCCTGTCTTTACACCCTCCTGTGCTGGTATTGGGAGGCATTATCCTGCCATGATTGGCAGCAGAAGCCCTGCGGTCCTGTGACCCACTTCCTGCCTTTAGCTGTGTGAGCTTGGCGAGAGCACTCACTCACTCTGTTCAATTTCTTCATCTGGAAGGTGACATGAGACTAGGAGGTGACTCATACATAGGCTGTTGGGAGGAGTAGATGAGATAGTACACATAAAACATTTCAGCCCAGGGACTGACTGGCATAATGAGTATTATATTCAGTGACTTCGTTATTATTATTTTAATCGTCATCATTATTGCTAGGCTTCCACTTAAGATTTTCTGATTCTGTGACAGCAGCTGCTGCTCAGTGAGGTAGGTGGGGTTATTTTCATGTCAAAAATGGTGAGACTGAGAGACAGGGCTTAAATAAGTTATCCCACATGGCACAATTCGTAAATGATAGAACTGGCCCGCGAACTCTGCTGTTCTGACTCTTGTTCGTTTTAATCCACCTTGCAGACCTCAGAAATGTTTCTAACCCTGTGGCAGGGGCATGGGTGTTGCTTTGGGTTGTTCTAAGGCCATTGTCATCCTTGGGTGTTTTTTTTTTTTTTTGTCTACACGATGCACTAGATGCTCCATCTAGGCTGCAAGTGGCTTTGGGCCAGGACCCGGGTCATCCTTTTCATAACCCCAGGGTTGACATGATCTAGGTGTTCAATTAATGTTGTTAT
This sequence comes from Carollia perspicillata, assembly GCA_004027735.1. NCBI lineage: Eukaryota > Metazoa > Chordata > Mammalia > Chiroptera > Phyllostomidae > Carollia > Carollia perspicillata. The sequence goes on from PVKM010052827.1 coordinate 5,583, forward strand.
TGGTGACAAGAACTGATGAGAAAGCTTATCTGATTTACTTTGTGATTCTTGATTAAATTTGGGTAACTTCAAAGAGAAGCCTTAATGAATGGATGCCTTGTTTCTTTAAATCATTCCAAGTCTTCAGGCCATCGCAACACAGAAAAGATTTAATTTTAGAGAATTAGCTTGCTAAGCAATCTAACTTCCGCCTCTTGAGAGCAGAAAGTGTGTGAATGCCTGGTGCGTTGGCCCTGCTGGCGGACTGCATGTGGACGGCGAGCTGTGTGCATCTTCGCCGCAGGGGTTGGAAGGCCTGTGACTGTCTGGCTGCTCTTGGCACGCGGAGCCTGAAGAGGTATTACTCTTGGTGAGATTTGCTGGGCCAGTTAAAATTAAGTGCGTGTCAGTGGCAGGGACAGAAAATGAGGGGAACCTGTTAGAGATACAAAGAGACCAAGAGACCTGGCAACAGCATGCAGTGTGTGGTCAAACTTGGGTCCCTGGTGAAACAAAGCCGTTGAGGGAAACCGAGCTTCCCGGACTGGCTGTTAGATTGATTATTAAGAAATAATTTCTTTATTTCTTAACTGGCTGTTAAGAAATTTCGTTGAGTGTGATTGTGGTGTTGCAGTTTTGTTGGAAAGAGAGAAGGCTTATCGAACAGAAACAAACCTTTACGGATGAAATGATTTGATGTGTGAGGTCTACCTTGAAATACGGCAGCAAACACTAAACAAAAAGTTGGAAGGATAAATGGGGAGAAATGGCCAAATACTGACATTTGCAACTGGCTGCTAAGCATATGGGGTTTATTGTACTGTTCTGTCTTTGCATACATTTGAACATTTCCACAATACAAAGTTTTAAAACATGATATGAAAGTCTCGTGTAGAGTTAAACACCTGCACAAAGTGTTGGAAAGCTGGATAGCAATTCTGGAGTTGGCTGCAAAGTTACTGTTGGAAGCATCCCACTTCAGAGGACAGACACAGAATGCGTTAGTATTTGGGGACCACTGTGCTTCTTTTCAAATGTTTCATATTTTAACAGTTACCGTGAAAGAAGTGGGAAGCAGGTGTGAACAGGTGTTCTCTGGACCGTGGTGGAGGACAGGGTCAGCTAAGTCAGAGGACTATAGACAGACTCTTTGAGTCTTCATGATGGAAGGAGCGTGTCTGTTGGCGCTTTAATGGGGGACATCCTCCAGAGCAAAAGGAGGTCCGTTTCAGCTCCCCACTTTCTTCCAGGTTTGTAAAAATGTTCTGCCCAAGGGCCCCAACCGAGCCAGGTGCTCCCAGGGCAGAGAGACCATATTAATTTGAGCCCACAACCGAACCACTGAACTTTTCCTCACCTATAAATATGAATCAAAGATTGTCAATTTTTAAAAAATAAAGACCTCCCTGTTAAGTGAAATAGTTTAAGTAGGAACAAGAACTTGAGTATGTTAATCTTGGGAAATAGGACAAAATCCAGACATCAAACTATTTTCTAAATCAAAGATGGGCAAATTTTTTTCTTGTAAAGGGTGAAATAGTAAATACAAGGGGGGACCTCCCACAAAAAGTGGAATTATCCTCTGGAGGGCAGGCCCCTTGTAGTACAGGCCTTCCCCGCTAGGTGAGCGTTCTCGGAGCCCATCGGTACTGCTCCTACCAACTAGTAGCAGGGTACCAGTTGGCGTTGTTGTGAAAGGCTGCTTTTGGCTTCAGTGAATTTTTTTGAGGACTTTTTCGGTGCGTTTGCCCATTTCATGATGGGTGGTTTACGAGTGCACCTGCCCACACGGCACTGAGTGTTCAGCAGTTTTGACCAAAAACATGATGACCCCCATGTCCCATCCTCTCTGCTCGCCCGATCTCACCCTGAGAGACTTTTTTTGTTCATTTCCCTGGATGAAAAAAGTCCTTAAAGGGAAACATTTTGCCAATGTGGAAGAGGCGAAACAAAAAATAGCAAAAGTGCTAAAAAGCACCCAAATCAACAAGTTCAAAACTGTTTTTGGTGCATTGCATCAAATGGAGAGTATGATGAAGGTGGCTGAAATTCAAACGTGAGAACAATTTCTCCTATTGGGTTGGGCAAGTTGTGCCTTATGTTTTTTTCCGTACAGTGGCTCTAGTGGTGCTCGGTTGTCTTTAACTGCATTCCAAACAGTTTTGTTAGACTGCATTGGGACAGCTGTCCTATCAGCATGCACTAATTAAAAAAAGATCAAAATTGGCGAATTTTTGCACAGCCATTTTAATATCGAACACGGAAGAAGGTATGCAACATTTTTTGGTGTATGATGCTTTATTACTTCAGGAAAGGTGAAAACGCAACTGAAAGGCAAAAAAGGATTTGTGCAGTGTGTGGAGAAGGTGCCGTGACTGAGGGAACGTGTCAAAGGTGGTTTGGGAAGTTTCCTGGTTACTGCTGACATTTTGGCCACGTGGTTTTTTGCTGTGGGGCCGTCCCGTGCATTGGAAGATGTCCAGCAGCTCCCCTGGCCTCTGCCCACTAGAAGCCAGTAGCGGGAGACAGCTGACGTCCTCAGAATGTCTAAGTCAATGGAGTTATTGGTGAAAATGGAAAACGTGTCTTTTATTTTACAGAAAAAATGAAATGGACTTTTTGGCTAACCCAATAACTAAATTCCGAGTTTTTGGGGGTGGCCCCTTGTATTTTAGGCCTTTTGAACCAGAAATTCTGACGTCAGCACTGAAGCCGAGAAGCCTAGAGGCCCCCACGGCCATAATATAAACAAATGGGCCTGGCTGTTTCCTAATAAAACTTTATTCACAAGCACAGGCAAGGGGCTGGATATGGCCCACGGGGTGCAGTTTGCCAGCCGCTGTTCTCAATCAAGCTGATTTCATCCTAACAGAGCCCATAAGTCCGTCAATTAGCTGAGCCAACCTAGCAGGCCGCCTCTCCGACTAGACTCAGGCGGTGAGCTGAGCTTTTCCCCGGCGTGACCTCTGCTTTGTACATGGTACAAACAGCCCCGACCGGTCGCTCAGACTTAGCGTCTCGTTTTTCCCGTTGCTGCTCTGAGAGTAAAAATGTGGCCCTGTCTGCTCCCGGCAGGACGAGGGCGGCAGGGGACAGGGGGTCAGAGTGGCGGAAGCAGAGTCGACTTCGGCTTCCCTTCCCGTAAACAGTGATGCGTTCTACTTCGTTGTCTGTATTTTCCATTTCCTGTTAGGCCAGCATGATCAGAGATTCCCTGAAATTGTCTCTGTTTAAAAAGAGTTTAAAATGGCTTTCTACATCACAAATTAAGATCTTTTAAATGGAAAATGTGTGGCAAAACCCAGCTAATGAAAGGCCTCCGGCATGCCACTTAGTCTTACCCACTGTGGGGGGAGACAAGTGGCGAGGGCGGCTGGTTGCTTTCCGCGTGGAGAGTGAGTCGTCCGGGTGACTCCGGGCTCTCCAGGTCCTCCCAGGTGCCAGCTCTGGGGGTGGAGGGCGACTGCGCCTTGGGCTCTACCCAGAGGTGCTCCTGGCTGGAGGGGCGGTGCCCGTGTAGAGATGGTGCAGGCAGCAGAGCTGGGCACTGAGAAAGCAATGACGCCCTCCGCCAGGGGCTGCAGGGGAGGTGCCCTTGGAGTTGGGTCAAGCCAAGGAAGACGATGGGCATTCTAGGCGAAGGGAGGTAGGGCCATAGTGAGAAAGTCAGAGACCAGGGAGCAAGGGGGTGTCCTGGAGGGGAAGAGTGGGCGGAGGCTAAGGAGGTGGGGGTGGGGACCATCAGGGAAGAGCACCTCAGCAGCCCCTGGGTTTGTACTTGACCCGAGAGGTAGTAGAGCGTCCCGGGATGTTTTTGGGGGATTTTTGTCTTAGGAAGCAACCTGGGCAGTGGTACAAAAACTACCGTGTATTCAGCATTAATGTGCCAAACTCTGTTGTGAGGGCCTCTAGTGTTTTAACTTAACTGCAAAAACCTGATGAGGCAGGTATTTTTAATGCCGTGTGATTGCCAAGCAAGGCTACGTGGGGCGCAGAAAGGCGAAGTAACTTGCCCAAAACAGCACAGCTAGTGAGTGGCAGAGGCAGAGCTCAAACCAGGGAGCCTGGCTGCAGAACTTACACTGTGGGCCACTGGACTTTGGAGGAGTTGCCGGCCGTCAGTCCGTCCATCCGTCTGACTAATGCTCATTCACTTACTAAGTCCGAGGCACCTGTGCCAGGCCTTGCGGACTCGGGTGACTAAGAGAACCCTGACGGCAGCTCCGCTGGGGCGTTCAGTCCTGTGACAGAGGCGGTCACGAAAAAGGCCACAGTAAGGAGTGAGGGCTGTTTGGGCCTGGCAGGTGTGCCAAGTGCGGCAGGTGCGGTGACAGGTGCTGTAACAGCTGAGTGCGAACGGAAGTGCCAGGACAGGGCTGTCGGATGGACGGAGGTGCTGCTTTACCTCGAGTGGCCAGAGAAGGCTTCTCTGGGGCTTTGAGCAGTGCTCTCGAGTTAGCATTTGAATTGCAGAATGGAGATATTCCCACGAGGAGCCAGAGAAAGCACCGGGCATACTGAACAGCAGGGCAAAGGTCCTGAGGCAGCGTGGGGCAGGGGCGATAGTTCATGCCCCTTGCGACAGCGGGGTCAGGTGAGGTGAGGGCTGCAGAGCGCCCCTGGGCT
>PVKM010052828.1:0-10155 GCA_004027735.1 Carollia perspicillata
GCACAGAGGCCAGGACCCCATACACTCTCTTCCCGGAACTCCAAATGCCCAGTCCCCCCTCCCAATACCGTAATTTTAATGTTATTCTGCCCCTCCCCCCGCTTCAGGACCTAGACCCTGTGGAAACAAGAAGAAAGTGGGATGCTCAGTCCTCCCAGCCTTGTCTTGTGTTTAACAGGATCCTGTTTCCAAGCTCAGGCTCTCCTGGGTTTGGAAATATGCCTGTGCCTCAGTGGGGCTGCTGCACACAGGCTGGGAGGGTCCAGTGAAGGTCAAGGGCCTGGACAACAAGGCACAACTGGGGTGCAGCTCCACAGTGCCTTCAGGTGCTAACAGAGGAAGAGGGGTGACAGGAAACCCCAGCGAGCGGCGAGGACCTGGGGAGCTGCGGGGGGAGCAAGGCCCCTCTCCCTAAGCTGTACTGGCCCGTGGGCCAGTGCTCAGCGCGTCTAAATCACACAGTGGGACAGCTGCCAGCCGTGTCCTGACTGGAAGCGGGCGTCTCTAAGGACCAAATAAGAAAACAAAACAAACAGAAAAAGCTCTGCACGCTGGCATGGCTTTAAAAAATAAGTAAAGATAAGTAAACAAAAAGATATGCATATATACAAAATTTGCACTCCCTCTACGCCGTCTAGAATCTGGGCTCGATTCGTGGTCGTTCGTCAGTGACTGCTCCGTGTCTGTTGAGCACCGATGGCAGCCGACGTCCGGCCGAAGTGAGCTCCTCCGAGCCTGGCGGCCGTGTGAACTAGATGCCGCTGCTCGCAGTCCACAAACCAGGACACAGACCTCCAGGGAGGGTCGGACTTACCCGCTGTTCTGCGAACACGTGGTAACGCTGGTTTGGGCACCCGGCCTATCGGATCCCAAAGCCCTTCCCGCCGCCCAGCTCGAACCCCAAGTTACCTGCAGAGCCCCCCGCACGGCGGTGCTGGGACAACGAGCCCGGCCGCATCGCCCTGTTTCTCTGCATTGGAAGTTGGCCCTTTTGGTCTGACATTTGCTAGTCTCGTACGATGGCCTTGCAGCAAGCACAGGAAGCCACCTCCATGCCACCGTCTGCTGGCGACGAGGGAGGGTCGTGGCAGTCAGAGCGATGTGGTCATTGCTTTTGTTGCCGCATGTGGCCAACGTTCTGCTGACAACATCACATGAAACTACATCCTGTGGGTGGTTTCACTCGCCACCCTGCCGCCTGTTCGGGTGGCAATGCTTTTCCACCAAGTTCCCCTCTGGGGTCTGGCCCTGGGGTGTGACAGGTCACTGAGGTCACCCGGCAGGACGCTGAGTCAGCAACGTGGGGCTGAAGCCAGGAACTTAGGGGACTGAGCCTATGTCGACTGAGACAAATACCAGCACCCCAAGGGGACGTTGAAGGGCCACTCCTTTACCCTGCAAGGAGAACGGCGGTCTTGGGTACGATCCAGGTGGGTGCGGTCCTTTTCTTTCTCTTTAAGGGTTACTTTACTAAGGGCATTCCAACTCAGTGGAGGCCCACGGGAGACTATACTAATCCACTGTCCTTAGCTGGGTCTTCGGGAACTGCCCGTGCTCTGGAGGACGCGCCATCCTGTTGCTAACCTCACAACGTCGAGGTCACGCGAGAGCCGGAGGATGGGAAGCAGGCCTCGTGGAAAGGGGACGCTGTTCACCTGGGCCACAGGACAATTTACCCTCAGGCCAGCCTATGTAACCTGACTCCATATTTTCTGTTCCCCTCACCCGAGGACATTTTGTCATTGCTCTTAGAGAGAGAGGAGGAGGGAGAGAGAAACATCGAGGTGCAAGAGAAACACCCGTGCTCCGGCTGGGAATCGAACCCACACACTTCCAGCGAGCAGGATGATGCTCCGACCTGGACAGCCTTGACGGCTGCTGTTCAAGAAAACGCATCCGTCGCTTCAAATAGTGGGGAGGACAGCAAACACCTGCTTGTACCCCGAGTTCTCAAACATGCATTTACAGTTGCCCTTCTAGATGTTTCTGACCTTTGTTGCTACGGGCTGCTTACATCACTGCATTTCTAGGGTTTATTAACCATGAGATTGGTGTGGTTTGACTAGTTCTGAAAATAATTCTCAAGAGTAAAATTTAATGCTGTTTTTATGGTAGATGCAATACAAAAATACAGCACAAAGTATATAATTTTATAGAAATAGAAGTCAAAAAAATAAACTTTGGAGGAAGGAGAAATAAAACAGCATAGATTTTTTGCAATGTCAGTCCAATATTGGATAAGAACCATGGGTACCTTCTTTTAATTTTAAACGTAAATTTATTAATTCCTTTTATAAAATGTTGTTAGAATTCCAAGGATATTTTGGTGAAACTTCACCGTTGGCTCACGTAAAACTAGTTTCGACAGGCTTGGGTGCAGAACTGAAAAAGCGTAGACAGGAATTTCGCGGTACGGCACTCAACCCTACATTATGCCGAGAGCAAACGACAGAACTTTACTTGCCACGTTGAGTTTGGAGTATGCATGCTTTCTTTACTGAAAAGGTTGTATGACCCCAGGAACGTCATAAATGCCACATTTTTTTCTCCAAGGAAACAGCTAATAATTAACTTGACTAGTACTTAGGAAAGTATTCTTTAAAAAACACCTTTAAAGCATCCTATTCCCGAAGTTTCATATCCCGGTAACTCAAAGGAAGGAGGCTGGCTGCTCCCTGAGCCGTACTTATTCTTTGGCTGTGACGGAGTGGCCGTTTCCCTACTGATACAGGTCCGAAGACACATTGAAAGCAAGTTTACTTGGAAGCCTTCGAAAATTTTTCTATATAGTAAACATAGTACTGAAAGGTACATATATTTAAAAATATTTAATTTATTTATTTTTAGAGAGAGGGGAAGGGAAGGAGAAAGAGAGGGAGAGAAACAATGTGTGGTTGCCTCTCATGTGTCCCCTACTGGGGACCTGGCCTGCAACCCAGGCATGTGCCCTGACTGGGAATCGAACCGGAGACCCTTTGCTTCACAGGCCTGTGCTCAATCCACTGAGCTACACCAGCCAGGGAAAAAGGTATATTTTTAAATTTAGTTGTTAGCAAAATCACTATATATTTCCAAAAGCTTCCAATATATTTTGTTTACCTTCATTTGCGTAACTTAAAATCATGCTTAAATTTTCTATTTCCATGTTAATAACATTTTTTATGTACGGTATTTGTTGACTAAAAGTTGTAGATTTTTCAGGACCCTGCAGGCCTCATTTCATGCTGATAGTTAGTGGCTCATACGATCTATAACTTAGGGTTGGAAACGCGCCCACCTACACTCCCTCGCAGGCCCACCCTCACGCACTGCCACGGCACCCCCCGCCCCAGAAGCACGCCCTTCCCTTCCCCGCAGCACAGGTGCTGGACGCTGAGCTGGTTGACGCGCAGCTGTGGACATGTGACTGCTTCAGCTGAGTACTGCCAGGGGTTCATCCGAATTTCAACCCCCTGAACTAACCTCCAAATGGGGACACTGTCTGGGGACACTGTCCAGGGACAATTCTCAGCTACAGGCTCCCTGTTACTCCTGATGCGTATGGAGTTATTTTTAGTCTTTTACGACGTAGTGTATAGAGGCTCAGTTCACAAAATAGCAAACTTGGTCTCCTCCATTGTCGGGGCAAATGCAGTAAGTACATTAAATAAGCTGATACTGTTATTATTCACACGTCAAGTTCATTACAGCAGATGTTCCCACTGAAGATCACTACCCATTACAATCAAACAACCAACATGCCCTGAACTCGCCATTTGATTAAGTGTGTCAACTTCAATACTCAAGAAAGTCAATCAGAACTGTCTTCTGTGAATCGTCACAGGACTGTTGTGTAGCAAAGAGTCGTGTTTCGATTCTCATCACCTGCTAATCATGATTACTAAAATGGGAATGTCGCGTTAATAAGTGACAAAGTTTGAGGCTATCAAACAAATTGTAAAATACTTCTACCATTTTGTACATATTGCTGGAGGAATTATTTAAAGTAAAAAATTGATGACATTACTATTAAGAAAAAATATTCAAAACTGGAAATAAGGAATAAAAATGATTAAGTGATCTGTTAATGTCACGCTATAGCATAATCCCATAATCCCTGGGCCCAAAACACCAGGAATTCTCTTCTGGAGCACAGGCCCCTTGGAGTACAGGCTCCCACACTAGGTGCGTGTTCTAGGACCCCATCTGTAGCTGTGTACCACTTGGTGTTGTTGTGAGAGGCTGCGTTCGGCTTCAGTGAATTTTTTATTAAGACAACACATTTGCCCATTCCATGATGGGTGATCGAAGAGTGCACCAGCCCACACAGTGCTGAGTGTTCAGCAGTTTTTGAGCAAAAAATGGCATGATCTCTGTGCCCCATTCTCCCTGTTCATCCAATCTCAACCTGACTGACTTTCTTTTGTTTCCCCGGATGAAAAAAGTCCTCAAAGGGAAGCATTCTGCCCATGAGAAGAAGTGAAACAAAAAATGGCAGAAGCACTAAAAGGCATCAAAGTCGACGAGCTCAAAAACTGAATGGTAGAAAAACCATCTTGAGAGGTGTTTTGAATCAAATGGAGAGCACTTTGAGGGGGACTGAAGTTTCAACATGTAAGACTAAACGCACAATTTTTTATAAGTCAATTTCGTTTTTTTGGGTCCCACCTTGCATGTCCTCTGACCCTGCAGGAAACGGGATTCAGTTAGATTTACTATGTTTTCTCTGCATAAGAACCCAGACGCTTCACACCTTAAAATTAAACCTGGGGTTCCTATTAAAAAAATGAAGTGAGATGGTTTAGATTTTTGCCACGTTGAAAAGATAATGCCGAGTTACAGTTGTCTTACTCTGTAGCGCATTAGCCAGTGTGGTACCTGTAACCAGCAACAGGATTCTAGCATTCCCCTCTGATCTTTGACTGTATAAACTTTCTATCTTAACATCCTTTTTTGAACTAGTTTTGCCATTCTGTTGATTCTCTCATTAATTAATTATATAATTGATGTTACAGAAAATGTATATAGTTTTCTATTAGAAAAATATCTAACACCTACAGGGAACTGTTTTGCGTGGTGTGGGAATGTGGCCCAGCCCCTACTCTGAAAGGCCACTGGGGAGTGAGGTCAGCACACTGGACCCACGCCCACGGATAGGTTCTCCCGTGGGGAATCGGGCCTGCATTGTACCTAGGCTGCTGTGAGGCTTGCTTTTGCTAAAACTCCCTCACCCTGATTTGAGGCAGCAAATGTTTACTGCGTGTCTTTAAAAGCTTCCTAAAGTCTGTGCTAATTCTCCCAGGTAGGGAGTGTAACTGGTTCAACCGCTTTTCCCCTTGGTCTGCAACATCCTTCTCTTTGCAGTAATTAGCAACATTCTTTCCTTTGTTATCGGTAAAAGGTGATCACCTACAGCAACTCTGTGCATAATAAATGATGACCATCCTTGAGGTAAGGGGCCCAGAAAAGCAATAAAAGCTTGTCCAGGCAGGGGTCTGGGCCCTCTGTCTACTCAGAGAGAAGCCATGCCGTCCCCTTTCCTCCACGGGACTTCTGCAGTCCGTGTGAATTTGTCTCTCGTGGCCACGACACACGGATCCTGCCGGCCAGGGTCCGCATCAAACACCAATCAAGGAATTGGGTAAAAATGACCGATGAGGCAAAGTTGCAACCATTATCAGAAGACGGTAACACACAAATCTCCCTGAAAGTATCTACATTGAGAAAATAAAGTTTAAGTACCGAGTCGGAAGTAAAACTGTTGGAAGAACCCCTGTGGGAAGTTGCACCTGTACACCTTTCAAAACAGCCTCCGCTGGGGGCCCCGGGTGTGCGGCCGGGATGAACCCCCGAGAGCCGAGAGCCGAGAGCCGAGAGCCGAGAGCCGAGAGCCGAGAGCGCTGCGCACCCTGGAGGCCGGGGTGCGGCCAACCTGTGAGGCCGAACGTGAAGTTTTCGAGTCGCCGGGCCCAAAGGCCTTTCAGCCCTCTGATCTCATCCTGACGCGCACGGTACCGCCATCCGGGCTGCAGGAGCCGGGGCAGTAGCGAGGCTGCGGGGAGGGGTCTGTCCAGCTGACCGCGAAGGCTCGGACAGCCGGCCAGCGTCCCGCGAGCAGGGAGCTTGCTTTTCAGCACAGACGCCTTGGATCACGGGGCACGTTGGAGCACGACCTGAGTAGTCTCGTCTCCGCCGGGCACACCACTGCCCGCTCTCGTGTCGAGTGTCGCTCGTTTCCACGGCACTTGAGTCACACATCGCAGGCGAACTGCTACCATACCTTCTCGCTCTGTCTCCCTCCCGCCCACCCGCCCCACACCTGTTCAGGTCTATCTCACCACACAGGCTCGCTTCAGCGTCCCCACGGAAAAACCGGCTAATTCGCCGGCTAAAAACAGCTTTGATGAGATATTACACAGCATTTCTCCCTTCAGGACACAGGAACCCCTTCGCTTTGCAGTGGCAGGCCCCACCCCCACCCTGCGGGACTTTCTGTAGTGGCCAACGGGCCTGGAACTGCCCGTGTCGTGGTCGGACACGGTCGGAGGGCAGCAAATCCGTGAGGTCAACACCCAGCTCTCTGAAGAACACTGACTGAATCCAATCTTTTACCAAGCCTAGAATTGAAAGATGTATTACTGGTTAAAAATTAGTATTTACTTCTTTTGCTTCAGAGCATCAAGTATTTGGTTTGCTTAAGCTGCCTGTGCAGGACGAAATGCACGGGTCAGCTGGGCTTTCCACACAGTGAATGGAACCAGCTCTTAGAGAAGGCGAGTCACAGGGGAGTTCAAGTCCAGGCCACAGCAGGTAAAATCAACTCTCCTGCCCGCCGTTCAGTCGCTCGGGTCCAAGATGCACGGTGGTGTTTTCTTCTCACAGATCTGGGCAACCGCGCCGTCTTAGAGGGAAAAATAAGATAAGCTGATTTTGTTTCCACCAGTGGGAAAGTTTTCAATAGAGCTGCTTCCATGGACTCAGCGGGGCTAACAAAACAACACCACGGATGGAAATAAAATATCAGCTCAGCTGCGGGAGAGGCCTTCCGTTTCAGAGGGACTTCTCCAAGGCTTTCCCTCTGCAGATTCAGGAGTTCGTGCCTTGGGGCAGGCGGGCGGATAAAGACCCTTCCCGCTGTTTCTCCTGCTCCTGCCGAGAGGACTTGCAAAGAATAAAGACCTTATCTGATTTCCTGTTTTCTTTCCAGTTGGAGACCCACTGGTGCTGGACGCACTGGGCCCTGGGATCCCACTGGCTGGAAGGCCCCACCCGCTCCCTCCCCAGCGTCGGTCCCATTGGATGGCTTTCCAAGACGAATTCAGACAGAGACAAAGGAGCCTGTGCAGAGGCTGCAGCTGAACTGCAGCTACCAGCTGGAATGGAACGTCCCCTCCTTCCGGGGGGCTGTTTGTCCCCTCCCCACAGTGGGGCAGGAGGCAGGACACCTTGTCCCATTTGGCCCAGGACTGAAGGCTGGGCAGGGGCAGACTCCATGCCTAGAACTTCCTTCCTGTTTTCTGTGTTACTGTCAGCAAGCCTGCCTCAGAGGGAGCACTGGGCATAGCAGTGGGAAAAAAAAACACCCCCCCAAAAAAACAAGGCAGCGGTGATTGAGATGGAAGAGTCTTTCCCGTCACTTAAAAGGTTCTCTGGTCATCATGACCCCTTTGGGCTTCCATTCCAGAGCACACTACACTAATTCCAGGCCAGGGCGCCTTCCTCGGGGGTCTGTCCTGTGGTCCTGGAGTAGGGCTCTGTCCCCGCTGCGGAGCTGAAGGAGACAGATTGGAGGGATCCCGTTCTCTGCCCACCTCAGAGGAATCGAAGGCTCATGATGGGGAGAGAGGCCTGAGGCGGGAGGGTGGGGCAGGAAAGGGTGCTCTGGCTCAGCTCAGAATTGAACTGAGCAAAACGGAAAACAAAGATTCTGGGGTACCTTAAATTTGGGGCTATACATGCAGAGCCCTAGAAAAATGGAAAGGAGAGAAACTAACATATTCATATGGCCCTTTCAGGGCTTGCTTATAATGATCTACCTGGAATCCTACATTATTCTAAATTAAAATTCTTTATTTTAAGAGAAATACTGTGAAATTTGTAAAGGTTAATCTTTCAAGGATATTTAAGAATGTAAAAATTAACTGATAGTTGAAAAAATACCACCGTTAGGTACTTACAAATGGGTTTCAAAACAAGTAGGGATCTCATTTTAAAAGACATAACTAGGTTAATCAGGAAAGCAAACATCTTTCAAAAGAGCGAACCCTGAGGGGTGTGCGTGGCGCCTGCACCGGACGACCGCCCATCACCGGCAGCGGGGCCTTCCACACCAGGGGCGGGCTGCTCAGCCAGAGCCCTGCAAGGGGCCTGGGTTTTCAGGCGGAGCTTCCCCTGTGTCGCAGATGTGAGGTTCCCCTCCACCCCAAGGAGGAGCGGTCTGAGGCGACCGCTGCCAACTGGGCAGTGTGTGCGGTGAGTCACAGACGCTGCAACATAGCCTTGTTGTGTAACAATCCATTTCAAACGCTATTATCACTTAATCAGCACCTGCAAGAAACCTGTAGGAAATTGGCAATAAAAACGCACAATCGAGAAAAAGAACAGAGAGAGTCAAGGCTCGGAATGGGTCACTTTGAAGACAATGACAAGTTTTAAAATCCCCTACCGCCTTCATTGCCTGTGGCCACCTGGAGAGTCCCACGACACACGACCGAGGCTGCAACCTGGGTCTGCTTCAAGGGCCACTGTCCTTTCTCCCCAGCCCCTTTGGGCCCACTGCCCACCATGCCGCAGCCAGTGTACCAGCACAAAAGCTGTCCTCTCGACCTGCAGTTGGAATCTGTTAATGCTGACACTCATGTAGACCATGGAATTTCTCTTGCTTTACATAACACGGAAAGGTTGACTATCGAGAACAAACTTCCCTGTGAAGAAAGTTATACTCTTCTCTTATTCACAGGTAAGATGCACAACTTCCGACTTGGAAGGCAATGATGGGGGAAAGGAAGTTGCTCGTGAAATGAGGTCTTAATTTGGTCCAGAACAGAATGGGAAGCTGACCCCACTAACGGTGACACCATAGCACGGTCTGCAAATTAGTAACAGGTATTAAAATCAACGTCACGGGGCTTGAACAACAAATCGCATGCTAAAAGGCTCCGAGGACGTTTCTGGAGCTGAACGGATGTGGCATCGGCTGCAAGGTGGGCACGTCAGAGCCAGAGCCCGCTGCGGGGCCACAGCCCCACCACTTGCCCGTGGAACGGAAACATGGATGCTTTTGTAACAACCAAGTACATGCTCGAGCAACAACAGTTTCTACCCCGGGAGCGGAGGGGTAGAAACACCTAACTCGCACCAGCCCACCTTCCTTAGACTTCCAGCGAGGAGGAGGACAGGCCCCACCCGGGACCTGAAGGTCTCACGTCAACACCACTAACGGGGAGCCTGTCCCACCGCTGCGGATGTCCAGAGGGACAAGGAAGGACCACTGTGCTCTCCAGAGCCGATGCCTCGCAGAGCGCCCCTTTCCGAGGCTACCCCTCAAACTAAATTTTATTGCCCTTATTTTCTTCATGCTCAACAAGGAAAACATGGAGAATAATAAGCTTACAAGTAAGCAACAAATGTACTGGACAGAAAACACAGATAACTGTATTTTGATTGTATTACACAAATGGATATACAAATTTGCAGACATTTGTGAAAGTAAAAAATAAGCCGACTTGTTTTGGATTGGACTTTTAAGAATCTTTGAGGGGGTAAGAGACTGGTAGTTTCTTTCTTTTAAGTTATATTTTATTGATTATGCTATTACGGTTGTCCCAGTTTTTCCCCCTTTGCCTCCCCTCCACCCAGCACCCCCCACCCCCTCAGGCAACCCCCCACCATTGTTCACATCCATGGGTCATGCATAGAACCCAGGAAGCGCAGAGTCCCAAACAAAATGGGTGCAAAGAGGCCCTCTCCAAGATACATCATAATTAAAATGCCAAAGTTAAAGACATGGAGAGAATCTGAAAAGCATTAAGAAAAAAGCAGTTAGTTATCTACAGGGGAGTGCCCATAAGAATGTCAGCTGATTTCTCAAAAGAAACTTTGCAGGCTAGAAGGGACTGGCAAGAAATATTCAGTCATGAGAAGCAGGAACCTACAGCCAAGATGACTCTACCCAGC
>PVKM010052829.1:0-10158 GCA_004027735.1 Carollia perspicillata
CTGATGCTCAGGCCCCACCCTTGCAAGGTCTGGATATTTCTAATGTGCAGCCAATATTGAGAGCCATGTGCTAGAGTGGGGGAAGTTCTGGACTTCTGGTGGGTCTTGCGACCAGGGCAACTCTAGGCAACTTGCCCTACCCCTGCCTTCCATGTTCCTCTTGAATTAAAGTAGTTTCTCCTCATCTTTTTGAAAACTCTTGTCTTTGTCTTTTTTTCTCTTGCAAGCTGAATATGGAGAAGAACAATGTAATGCTGATAAGTTCTTGGTTTGTTTTGCCCTCAGTATGGGATTGTGCTGGATGCAGGCTCTTCTCACACAACTTTGTACATCTATAAGTGGCCGGCAGAAAAGGAGAATGACACAGGGGTGGTGAATCAGATACACGAGTGCAAGGTAAAAGGTAAGATGAAGGAAAAGGGAAGGTGGGGAAGTGGGACGTGATACTCTATGGCAAGTGGAGGGCACGCAGGAAAGCAAGTCAAGGGAAGAACATCGTGGAGCTGCTATTGTTATTTTGTCATCATCATAAACATAATTTGAAATCATTAAATGACTGAGCCCTTGAAGCATAAGCTTAAAAATAACTGAGTAATAGTACTTCCCATCAACAGGACACTTCTGTGTGCTGTGCACCAATCTAAGTACTAAAAATGTTATTTCATCTTCATGATCTCCCTTTGAGGTACGTATTTTTATAGCCGTTATTTAAAATGAGGGTGCTGAGGTCGAGAGCTGTTAGGCCACTTGTTTCAGCTTGCTTGAGCAAGTCAGTGACGGAACAGGGATTCAAAGGGAGATCTGCCCAACTTCAAACCCACGTCTTAGCTAGTGGCTCTCAAATTTGAACCCTCTGGAGGGTTCGTTAAAGCACAGATGCTGGGCCCCGCCCATCTTGAAGGCCAGACATTTTAAATTAAAACAATTAGTTGATAACTTGGAGCAGATTTTCGTATTACAGTTAAGTAACCAGGTTGTTTAAAAACCTGTGAGTGATAAGGATATAAAAACCTGTGAATGATAAGGATAACGTATCTGGATAATTATCTTTAAACCAAATCATCACTGTAAAGCACTTGACAGTGTGGATGTTCATTTTAGAGTGAACAGAGATTGTTAAGTGTTAACTTCAAAAGCTTAAGGAATCTTGGCTCTAATCCTTTCCATAGCAACAATTAGTTTTGCTCTGTTACTAGGGAGGTAGGTTATCAGAGTGGAAAAATCACTGAGGGG
This sequence comes from Carollia perspicillata, assembly GCA_004027735.1. Lineage (NCBI taxonomy): Eukaryota > Metazoa > Chordata > Mammalia > Chiroptera > Phyllostomidae > Carollia > Carollia perspicillata. Next base: position 1,234 of record PVKM010052829.1, read on the forward strand.
ACATGGAAGAAACTGTGCTTCAGAAATGTTAGGGGTCTAGCTATGATCACGCAGCTAGTTAGTTGCAGTTCCTATCTTTTCAGTAAAAGCCAGTGTGCCTGGTGCTTATTTTAAGTTTTGTTTTAAATGTCATCTCCATCCATTTAGATCTTCTAGGAATTAGTGTGATTAATTATAGTTTTGTGGGAGAAACATCGAAAAGTAGCTACATAGAGTAGTTAGCTATAAAATTCCCATTAATATCTGAACCTGTTAGAAAGGTTATGCAAATGCATGTGAAAATTGCGCCATCCAGTGGCAATATTATTGAATAGTGAACAGACCCAGCTTGAGGTCTGAAAGTAAGTCCCTACTAAGTCAATGCTGGTTCAGTAAATTACCCTCTAAGTAGAATGAACTAATGCATGATCACATTAAGAAACTGTCTTCTTGAATTTTATTAGAAAGCACCGGTCTTTTGCTCTAATATCGTCACAGTGTATTCTATACTTAAAAAAAATGTATCGTCATCTGCTTCTACATCTTTTTCTAGGTCCTGGAATCTCACAATATGCTCACAAAATGAGTGACTTGGGCATTTATCTGACTACATGCATGGACAGAGCCAGGGAAGTGATTCCGATATCCCAGCACCAAGAGACACCTGTTTACCTGGGAGCTACGGCAGGCATGCGGTTGCTCAGGTACAGCAACATGTAGGGAGAGTGCCATACTTCCCTAGCACCTACAATTCTAAATATCCTGAATCTCAGTGAGTGGGTAAAACTCCCAAATTCAGTATGTGTAACTTGGGAGTTTAAGTATGTTTTTTAAAAAATCCCACTTGCCCTTCTCCCCCAGGAAATTCAAGGGAGCGAGGGCACAAAGAGAGAAAGATCAAGCCTATGTGAGGCCTGTCCAGAAAGTATCCAGACATGTAATATGAAAAATAGGGACATTTATTGAAGAAGATAAAGATACAAGAAACATCGTACATAGGACATTGACACCCCAGTCCCCTTCAAAGTAGACACCTTGGGACCTCACACAGTTTTCCCAGTGTCTCTTCCATTTTTCAAAACACTCTGCAAAATCCTTTGTTGGAATCACCATCAGCTGCCCCATCGTATTTTCCTGTATCTCACTGACAGTCTGAAATCTCTTCCCTTTCAAAGGTGGTTTTAGTTTTGGGAAAAGCCAGAAGTTGTAGGGTGTCAAATCTGAGCTGTAGGGGGGCTGAGTCACCTGAGTGATTGGATTTTTCCACCAAAAAACTCTGCACAAGTTGTGATGCATGAGCGGGTGCATCGTCGTGCATTGCATTGTCCCTGAAAGCCTTCTGAACCATCTGAGTCGTTGGAGGAATGGTCTGTGGAGGAATGGTCGAGCTTAATGGAAAATTTGAGGCAGATTAGTTCCTCTACTTGTTCAGTCATTTTGAATGGGATGGCCACACTGTACACATGTTCACTCAACATCATCTACCACCCCCACTGACTAGTACAGTGAAGTTGTCATTGTTTAGGCATGCTCAGTCCAGTCTACTCTCCTTGACTGCCAGGTTATATCAATGTCATGCAAACCATTCTCATTATATTAATAATGGCTAGACTTTTTCTGGACAAATCTAGTATACTCTGGGGTTTAGGGCTACAGATTTATCCGTTCAGTCTCTGAGAGAGGTATGACCCAAGGAGAGTCACAGACACAAATATTCACAACTAGCACATCTTTATTGGTCACCTCTTAGCATTTGTGTGCACTATGATTCATTCATTCATTCATTCACTTGGTTGTTCATTCATTCATGCTGCATGTACTGACTAACCACTCTGTCTGAGGATATGGAAGTAGGTATTCAATAGGCCAAAAAGTTCATTTGGTTTTTCTTCCATAAGATGGCTCTAGTAATGCTTAGTTATCTTTAACATCATCCAAAACAATTTTGTTAGATTGTATTGTGAGAGCTGTCATATCAGCACACATTTAAAAAAAACTTATCAAAATTGTTACATTTTTGCATGGTCATTTTAATAATGAAAATGGAAGAAAATATGCAACATGTTTAGCATATTATGCTTTATTATTTCAAGAAAGATAAAAATGCAACCAAAACACACAAAAAAGATTTGTACAGTGTATGGAGAAGGTGCTGTGACTGATCAAACGTGTCAAAGGTGGTTTGTGAAGTTTTGTGCTGGAGATTTCTCACTGGACAATGCTCCATGGTCGTGTAGGCCAGTTGAAGTTGATAGCAATCAAATCAAGACACTAAGTAAGAATAGTCAACATTATACCATGTGGGAGATGGCTGACATACTCAGAATCAAATCAATAAAGTTATCGATGAAAATGAAAAATGAGTCTTTTATTTTATGGAAAAAAACTAAGCAAAATTTTTGACCAACCCAATTATTTCAGCCCTCAAGAAGATCACAGTTTCAAGACAGGGTGATCAGTGTTTTAATAGAAGGCTGCTCAGAGCTGCTACAGGAGGGAACTTTGCCCTGCCTACAATGGGAGGAGGTCAGGAGGATTCTCCAGAGGAGGGGCCATGTGAGCTGAATCATGAAGGAGGATTTGAAGGGTGGGCAAGGGCATCACAGGCAGAGTGGACATTGTGCATTCCATAACCTATGTTTTTTTGAGAACTATAATGTTTCAGGCACTGTTCTCAGTGCTGGGGATACAAAGAAGAGGACAAAGTCCTTGCCTTCCTGGACCTTACATTCTAATAGAAGTGCAAAGGCAGGAATGTGTGAGAGACCAGGACATGTTCAGAGGACTACAGATAGAACATAGGACTATAGATAGAACATATTATTATTATAGAAAATAATATTAGCAGCTTGTATTTGTTGAGCCTTTACTATGTTCTTTTCACTATGCTTTAATCACTCTAACTCTATAGAGTAAAAGGCATTATTAACTATCATTAACCAGGTAGGGGAGCTGTGACTTACAAATGTTAAATAAGTTACTCAGGGTCGCATCTGGTAAGTGGTAAAGTCAGGATTCTGAGTGGGATTCTGAGAAGGCAGGTTCTAGATCACATAGTGCCTTGTAGGGCATGCTAGGGAGTTTGGAGTTTATCTGGAGATAATGAGAAGCCATTAAGTGATGTTACACAACTGGTGCCTCTAGCAGAGAAGGTGAGCTGGAGAGAAGGAAAACTAAGGATAAGGGGGCCAGTTGGTAGGGTATGGAATTCATACAGATGAGAAATTGCAGGAGTCTAATGCCAGTTGGAAGGTAGCATCCTCTAACCCTGAGGCTCTCAGTGTTGAGTATTCTATATCTTGGAAGCAATTGCATCCCATTTTCATTATGACAATTCTAGAAGATTCTTCCTATAGGTCTCAAGGTCTCAGACATACCCGAGAACTGAGACACAATATGAGGGAGATTTTTTTCCAAGTCTAGCACCAATGGGCGTTGGACATCTGTCCTTAGGACATTTGCCACCTGGTGTCTATGACAGATCTAATTAAGAACCTCAAGCAGAGCCTGGATATGTAACCAGCTAGTAGTCACTAGCAATGGCTTGTGACACACCGTATTTTTAGGACCATAAGATGCACCTAGATTTTAGAGGAGGAAAATAAGAAAATAATTTTTGAAGCAAAAAATGTGGTAAAATATTTAATAACCCGTGACCCCACTCCACCGCTGCCCACCCCCCACCCAGTGAGCCAGGTAAGCTACATTCAGACTATAAGATACAACCCCATTTCACTCCCAAATTGGGGGGTGCATCTTATAGTCTGAAAAATCATGGTGTTAGTTCTAAGTGTGGTGATCAGAAAATACCCAGCTATGACCACCACAGTAATTAAAAGTACTTTGATAAGTTTTGGGAGCCAGGAAACAACAATAAAAATGTTATTTTAGGAAGACAAACCTATTTAAAGATTGGACGGATTTGGATTTGGAGAGAAGGGGACAAAAAAATAGTTCTGCCTCACCTAAAGGAGGGCCCCTCGGGCAGCCATGGGTGGGTACCTCCATCATTCTGTTTATTCCCGTGAGTTATGATGCACCTCCTAGGAGAACTGACTGGAAGTTATGGCTGAAATGGATAGGCGCATTTATTAAAACAAATCGGTAACCTCAGCTCTTCCCTTTGTGTAGACATGAAAACCAATGGTTGGCGAACGGTGTCCTGGCTGTGGTGAGAAATGTCCTCAACAGCTACCCCTTTGACTTCAGGGGTGCCAGAATCATCTCTGGCGGAGAGGAAGGTGCCTATGGCTGGATTACTATCAACTATCTGCTGGGAAAATTCACTAAGGTAATTGATTATCTTATAGCACCCATTGAGTGGCTCCCTAGAAGCCAATGCCATTCTTATCTCAGGCAATACTTGGTTTGCTAGCCAGAGTGAATGATGGATAAGTGGACAAATTAATTTACCCCGACATTTGCAAGGGTCATCAGAGGTATAATTCTCTTAAAAGAACTTTTACTATTGCAGAATAAGGAAGCCATATGTTCACTTTAGAGAGACATAAAAGATCTATCATTAAAAATTAGAATAGCTAATATTTGCCTAGTGCTCTGTGGCTTGTGCTATACTAAGCACTTTCCATGTACTGTATAATTTAGTCTTCAGATCAACCATGTGAGGTATTCTCTTATTTTAGAGTCACAAATTGAGACCTAGAGAAGGTTAATTATTCATTTGCTCATTAGCTTACATGGCTAATGAGCAAATGAATGAGGGTCTGAACTTGAGTTTTCTAGCCCTAAATCCTGCATTCATCGACACTGTACTGCTTCTACATTGCTGCAGTCTGAGCTTTGTGTTTCAGGCCCCTCTCCTCTTCCTCTTGATCTGATGTGCATTCAGGAACCTCTAGTGAGCTTTGTGTCACCCTCAAGCCCCTGCTCCTTCGCATTAGGAGGTTCCTGAGTCCAAGAAATAGTTTAAGATGCAAGGTGTCCAGAGACTTCTACCTGGATACTGTACTGACCGGTAACTACTCTCTTTCAGAAACTGAGGTGGCTCAACCTGATGCCAAATGACAATGAGAGTCAGGAAACTTATGGAGCTTTAGACCTTGGGGGAGCCTCTACGCAAATCACTTTCGTGCCCCAAAACCAAACAATTGAGTCTCCACAAAATGCTCTGTACTTCCGTCTGTATGGCAAGGACTACAGTGTATACACACACAGTTTTCTGTGCTACGGGAAGGATCAAGCGCTCCTGCAGAAAATAGCCAAGGACATTCAGGCAAGTGTAACTGAATCCAGATCTACCCTGCACACATCTGGGCCGCCAGCCCCCACATCCTGTTGTTTTCTCTTTCTGCTTCAGTAATTGAGCTGAAGTTGGTTACTGTACTTCCCAAACTTTTCCAGGCAGCATATCTAAGTACATCTGGTAGACCCTTATGAATTGTTCCCTCCAGACATCACCCGCTATATTTGTTTACTGCACTATCTCCAAGGACACAACTCAGATCCTTTCTTGGGAAATAATTTCTCACCCCTAGTCTTGGGCTTGACCACGAAAATTACATGTGAGGGTATTGTTACAGGGAAGGGTGTGTGTAATTTATAACCTCTTTACCACTTCTTAATCTCCATCGCCTACAAACTGCAAAAAACAGGGTGGTTGGAAACAACCTGGAGAGGAGGAGAGAAAAAAAGGCTTCAGGGAATACACTAAGTTTATGGATCAATACTTCAAATCTTGTCCCTAGATGCTTTCTGCATTTCGAAAGCAAGAAAGGTTAAACATACTTGCAATTACGTGAGTTTCGGGCACACCCTGATAAACAAACGCAGAGCAAGGATGTCATATCCAGCTGTTCCCTGTCTCCACTAAAAGGACAACCAGTTCTCTGCTCTCCTTCAAAGCTCACCCTCCAGTTCTCAGAAGCACTATCCATGAGATGACTTCCCCTGGAGTGGAGACTGCTGAGAGAGATGCCTACTGAGCACCAAGTCTCCATTAAGCCTCTAAGCCACAGCAGTCCCCTTCCTTCGCTTGGACATACTGGGTTGTGGGTTAAAAACCATTTTGATGCCCCTGGTTTAAATAATCTAAAGCACTTCCAGCTCTTGGAACTTCTGATTTTTAGCTTGGAGGTGGAGGTGGGGGCATAGATCGACTCCTGCAAAACTACTCCAGGCTCAGAATTTTGAGAATCTTTCTGGTTTTTTGTGAATCTGCTTCTAACCAGGTGGTTAGAACTAAGCACTAGGGAATGTTCCAAACCAATAGCACTTCTGGGCCCAACTTGAGCTATATTAGCTTTCTATGACTGGAGAAAGTTTATTTATATCTGATACCATTTCTAGTGCCTGTTATATAAATCTGACTATTCCCAAGGCTGAAAAAGGCAGGACAGAGGCATACTGATGCCAGTGCTGAGTGCTGGGAGGTTGTACAATTCTGACACATTAATGAAGTCAGACTGGTGCTTTTGTACCCAAAGCATTTGTACATGACCCTTTCAAGTGATTTTTCCATGCAGGCTATAAATGGAACCATCCAGGACCCATGTTTTAACCGTGGATATAGGAGGGTAATGAATGTACGTGACATTTACAATAGCACCTGCACCTGGAGATTTGAGAAGCCTCTTTCATTCAATCAATTAGAAATCCAGGGCACTGGAGACTTTGAAGAATGCCAGAAAAGTGTCATTACACTCTTCAACACCAGTCAATGCCCTTACTCCCGCTGTGCCTTTAATGAGATTTTCTTGCCGGAACTTCAAGGACAATTTGGGGTAAGTTTGTGAAATGATAAGGTATATTGGTTAGGATGCGTTTTGGCTGAAAGCTATAAAATATGTGCCTACAAAGAGTTTAACTAATAGGATTTATTTTTCTCCCATATAATGATAAGCCTGGAGGTAGATAATTTAGGGTTAGTTATTTGGCTTAATAATACAAGGACACAAGATCAGTTTTTCCAATATCTTTTTGTGGTGCTAAGATGGCAGCTATTGCTCTCAGCATCATGTCTTCACATGCAAGGCCAAAGCAGGCAAGAAGGAAAGTTTCTCTTGCATACATCTTCAATTTTGCAGAAGGGCCAACAAATATCTTTACAGATACCATTGGCTAGAAGTTAGTGAAATGTACACCTTTAAACCAATCTAAGATAGAGGGGGATGTATTACCATGGTTGATTTAGACAAATCATGGTTCATCCTCTGGAAGTGGGGAGTCTTCCCTGAGAACATTGTTTTCTCCTACCTGGGTAAAATCAGGAATCTGTAAGTCAAAAGAAGGAGGCTGGCTGTTTGGGAGGTGTCCATTAGGATCTGCCAGAGGTGCCTTCTCAGATATCAGAAAAGGAGAAGTGGCAGTTAGATATCTTAGCTAAGACTTTCCTCTATGAAGACATTCAGGAAGTAGAAATTCAGAAAACCCCAAGGAAACACTGAAGATCGATTAATTTTCATGACATTTTGAAGAGTTGCAGGAGTTGAATCCCAACTCCAAATTCCTTTTCTCAGTTGCTCCAAAATAAGATAAAATATTTGAGCAGAGGTAGAAGAGGTGCCCCTTGATCTATTCATTACTCAAATTTCATATTCTCCTCCTGGAGACCAAGTGTTAGTGTAATCATCGTATAGCAGCATATTGCAAAATTAGCTACCATCAATCAAGTGCCCGTTATCGACTAAGCACTATATATGCATTATCTCACTTAATCACTTAAGACATCATTCAAAGAAGCAAGGACTTTTGTCTGCTTTCACCCTTTTTCTCCCTTTTTCAGAACATAGATCAGCATGTGAGGAGGAAATTTTAACTCTCCTCCAGGACTCTGGCAGGAGAATTTCTCCCTAAGTCTCTGGGCCCAGCCTAATGTCACAGAAAGAGCTCCTTGGAAAGAGCACAGGCCCTATAGTAATCACACCTGGTTTCAATCCTGGCTTTGCCACTTGTGAACTCTGTGAGCTCTTCATCCTTTGGTCTCTGGGAAAACGACAATGGACAAGGTCATCTGTGCTCACCTTAACCATGGCCCAGACCACAGTTTCCCCTCCTCTCAAGGTTTCTGAGGGAAATGCATAACAAAACAATGAGTGGAAGAATAAAACTTTGTTTTTAATTGGCTCCAAATCCAAATTCAGAACAAACTAGAATCTCACCTGGATGCCCTATAACTGAGCTAGCATTGGCTGCCCATGTTGGGTTTTTTTAGGGCAAGGTCCTTGCCTTGGATCCAACTACTAGAAGAGAGGATGGTGCCATGAATGGAGGGAGGGAGGGAATGGACTAGAAGGGAGGGAGATGTATGGCCAGGGATGCTGGGGACCTCCCATTCCATTCCAGTCACTGCTAGGAAGTACATATGGAGAAAAAGGAATCTAGTCTTGTGTGTCAACTTTTTAATTTTTCAGAAAGCTTTGAGCCCTGGGAAACGTGCCCCCAATTCTTGCCTTCAAGCTTAAATGCTTCCTCCTGGGGTGTGGGTGGGGGAGGAATGGTGGTGGTGGTTGCAGCGGAATTTCCTGCTGTTGAATGTGATGCCTCCAACCAAGGTAGGGACAGGTGAAATTGAAAAAGGGTGGAAGAGCCTTGAATGTCCCCTGGAGGCTTTTTTGTTTTGTCCCTTAGTCTCTCATTGAAATTGTCCTCCTCACAGCCTTCTGAACCTCAATTTGGCAATATCTGTAGATTTCCTTCCTCTGAATAGGGCCTGTCTTCTCTGAATATAGCCCTTAGGGTGAGTACTGTACCTATTCCTGTTTTGGCAGTTTTCTTCTTTTTTTTTTTTGGATTTTTTTGGGGGTACCCTCTGTGATTTCTCCCTAAATCCTAAAGATTCTTAAAATCTGTTTTCTCCTTTATAAAATGAAGACACAGATATCTTATCTCATTGCTATTGTGAGTGATAAGCCACACAAACAGAAGTATGCTGATGAATGTCTTACAACCATTCATCCATGGAGATGGAGGGGCTAATTTAAAGCATTT
>PVKM010052830.1:0-10148 GCA_004027735.1 Carollia perspicillata
TTTGTTTGTTTGTTTGTTTGTTTGTTTTAGAATAATTGCCATAGATCTATTTTATTCAATTTTGCAAATGAGTAATACTTATATTTATCTAAAACTTTTACTATATTTTTATTTTATGATACTCTGCATTTAAAATGTGTTATTTCTTCCCTTCTGTTTTGCTCTGGTTAGTCTTATTTTTCTCAAACTTAGGTGGATATACTGCAATTCTGAGTTCAGAGGGAAGGTGTAAGTAGGAAGGTCTGACATTTGGGGAAGAATAAGCACCTTAAAGTCTTCATGAACATATGAAAGTAGATAACCCTGTGATAAATGATAAAAATGTCTCATAATCTAAGCAGATGGTGTTGTGTAGGAGTAATGTTTTGGGGTGATTACTAATACCAAGAATAGCCAAACACATTAATACAGTGATTAATGTATGTTCATTAAACAAATATATGTCAAGAACCTAACATATTTTAGTCCTTATAATAGCACAAATGAAAAAAATCCAAGATAAACAAGAAATCATTTTATTCTTCAAGAAATATATTTTTTTAACATGGAAACTTAAAATTACTTTCTCACATAAATTTGTATTCTTCTTATAAACAGAAAAAATCTAGCAGGGAATGTGTATAACCTAATAGGAATTGACATTTGCATAAGCTGAAGTCCCAGCCCTCTGTCTCTGTTTAAATAACAAAACCTTAACATCTGGCAGTGATATTTGCGAATGCTGTAAGACCTTTTGACCTCTAAAAGTATACTACTTAGGAGTTGATGGTGTCAGTGGTAAGCAAAAGGATTGTGCTTACAACTTCCCTTTGGCATCATCTCCGCAAAGGAGGGTGTCCCTGTGCATTTAAAGAAAGAAAGCACAGAGGCAGATGTAAGGCTTCAAATCAACAAGATCTTTGCCTGAAGCATCAGAATCAAGGTGGCATCAGATGTTCTGAACAGGTGTAGAAAGTGATTCACAACCAAGGCCGTGATTTCCACTCATGTTGTGATTTCTAGGCTGAGTTTTACCACATCCTCAATAGGAGGCATTGTGTCTGGTCTAGGTCCTGACCCCACCAGTCCTGGCCTAGGCTCCATGCCTCACAAGAGTCACTCAGAGCTTGTTCCTCTGCAGCCCTTAATGACAACTTCACACCAGCAGAAGCTTCATTGCCAGCATCTCAGTGTGAAATGTGTCTACATATCCCCACGGAGTATCGGCAGAACTTGAACCTGGTAAATACAAAAATCAAAAGAGCTCACCACTGCCTAAGCAGTAAACAGAGGCTGGAAGAGTAATTAAGTAAGCTCAGAATAGGGCTCCCAGGGGAAAAAGAGCTAGTATTTATTATTCCAAGCTCTGTGCCAGGTGCTTTGTATACATTACTTCATAAACCACGTAAAAACCTACTTTATACAAATGAATAAACTGTACCTCAGAGAGGTCGAGGGACATGTCAGCTAGTTGCTGACAGAACACTGATTTGGTTTTAATCTTCTCAAAACCTTATCTTACCCGCCAGGAATGGGGGAGGATTTACTTACTCTTGACATTGCTTCCAAAATGAGCAGGCATGGTTTGGTAGGCCTGAGGACTTGGAGACATGCATAGTGAAAAGATTCTTTGTAGATTCATTGCAAATTTCCCAAATGGCTCCCTAGACTTTACAGAGGTCATCACTCAACTAGTTCCTGAGAAAAAATATTATGTTCATTGACAGATTGTTAAAGATTTGAACCTAATATTTAAAAAATTCCAGTTTTCCAAGGAAAAGAAGAATGAATTTTGGTTTATTTAATAGTCTACAGAATTCAGTGTACCCTATATCCACAAGTCTCTTCTAAACAGAGTCCCTCAGAGTAATTCTTACATGTGATTTCTAAATTTCCTGTCATTTGACCTTGTCAACCTGGCCAGGGTGGATTGCATCATGAGTCCACACTCAGGTCAAAGAGGAGTAGTGAAGGCTCAGGTTTAAAGGGCAGTTTAAGGAGTAATTTGGCAAAAGAATGACCAGTGGGTGTGCTCTGACAATGAATCAATGATCTGTTTTAAATAATTTGTGTTGTAAATGAGATAGTGGTGGGAGGGAGAGAGAAAGGAAGTAAAATGGTAGAAAGTAAGGCAGAGTTAGAGAAAAATTAGAGTTATGAATATGGTAAAATTATTAGAGAAATATGGGAAGATTATTCCAATAGTGTGCCAAAATGAATTACAAGGTCAATTCATTACTGTTAAATTTTTAGAATTTTTGTTTTTGCTATTGTTTGCTGAGCTTTCTGTATGCCAGGCACAGTGCTATGCTTTGGCATATTGTCTCAAATTTATCTCAGCCACTAGTTTTGCTGAGTGTCCTTGGAGCTGCTTTAGTACCTGAAACATAATGAACATCATTTTCATTGACAGAAGGCCTGACTTTGACATCATTGACACAGATGCCTATGCTTGATGACTTCCTGGGGCACCCTTATAAGTATCCATAATCAGAAGCTGAGAAGCATATGTTCATTCTGAAAACCTGAAATTTAACATACTGGAAACTGACAAACCTAAAAGAAAAGTAAACCAAAGCACATAATGCTGAATTTGTTGTTATTCTTCCCTACATGAATAATGAATCAGTTAAATCATCCACTCTCTCAAGAAATCACCATCTGTCCTTCAGTCTTCAATTGATGTAAGAGATGTTTTTAGGAAATCTCCAATGGAAAATAATTCTGGTGTTCACAGAAATTGGCTGGCAGATTAGGGGTCAGCCAAGCAGATTGTACAAGCACTGTGGGTACTTGTGGCTCTATCTGGGCAAGGTGGCCATTCCCTCCACCTCATGAATCACAGAGCTTCTAGCACCACTCAAGTGCCCAATGTCTTTGCATCAAATAGTTTATTTTGGAGATAGGATTTTGGAGCTGGAAAATGAAAGTAGCAGAAGACACAATATATTCTTCTACTTTGCAGTACACTGAGTGCACAGATAAGGCTGAAAAAGTTTTTTGGTAAAACAAAATTTCATCAATTAGCCAAGAATTCCAGATGGCAAGTTTGCACCACATTTCAGGTACTTGGATAAAATTAAAAGATCAGAAATTGGATTACCATGTGCAGGAAATTTTCATTTTTGTAGGAAATTTTAGTTTTGACTGAAAGACTTGTGTCATATTTATGTTTTCCCATTTCTTGGTTCCGTGGAATAAAGAAAGGCCATTTCCTGGTTTCCTATTGATTATCGCTTAGGAATTCAAAAAGTTTATGCTGAAAATATTGTAACATCTCAGCAATTTTTGGAATAATTTTGACTTTAAGCAAAATTGTGAAGTAAATAAAGCTGAGTTTAAATCTGTTTGTTGTTCCTGTTCTGCTACCTACTTATTCATGTGTGCATGACCCTTGCCATGTACACATCATGGTGATTGCATGGTGTTACTGTGAACATTCTCTCTTTCCATGAACTTCTATGAGGGTCCACTGGATCGCAGGCATTGTTACAAGTTCTGGGGATGAGGGTAGGGCCTATCCAGATACTGTCCATCTTCTTGGAAAACACATTCTAGTGTGAGGACACATATTAAATAATTGATCTCACAATGAATGAATCATTCAAAAAATAAAAAGCTGTCTGAAAGAAAGAACTACAGCTCAGGGAAAGTGCAGAACATTGGAAATTGTCCTTTAGCAACAGGAGATGGAGGATGAGAAGTGGATGGTTGGAGAAAGTATATCTGAGAAAATGAGAGAGTTACACTTGAGCTGAAACAATGCAAGGTAAATAGAAGAATGAGCAAAACTTTGCAGAAAACACCATTCCAAGGAAAGGGAATGACACTTAGAGAGGACCACTGAGAAAAGTGGATAGTGCAAAAAGGTCCAAATGTCCAAACCACAGAAAGTAACAAAACTACAAACTTCTCCTTTTCTGCTTTATTCTTCTTCAAAATATATGGCACTACTAACATGTTAACTATGCATATATATAAATTCAATATGTTTACTACCTGTCTCTCCTCACTTATTATACTTATGATCTATTTAAAAAAGTATATTTCTGTGCTTCAAAAACTTCTACATCCAGTTTCTAGAACATCTTCTGTCATACATAAGTGCTTTACAAATATTACTTGCCTGATTGACTGACTGAATAAATGATTAGTATAAGGTGACACTGGGAGGTACCAAGGTCCCAATGCAACAGGCCATGGTCTTGTAGGCCAAGTTATGGACTTGTTTATACACTTACAGAAAGATGGGGTGCTGCTGAAGGATTCTAAGTAGATAGATGGGGGTAGCACACCTATATTTATGTAATCATTATGTTTACTGAGCACCTTTTTGATGCAGATATCTTACTAGGCAAGCTAACATTCAAAGGCAAATAGTGCTTTTTGCATCCCTGGATTTTTGAGGTATCAGATACATGGACAAGACTGAAAAGGTACAATTATTGAAGTAGATATATGGTTGAGTAGAATAACAGGTAGAGAAGAGATAAAACTTTCAGACAACAACCCCAAAAGGAATGGGAGAGCCCAAAGAAATTAATGGACTTAACACATTGTCAAAGGTTTCATTGTAACAATAATTGAAGTGGCTGGAGACAATATTAGCAGACAAACAGATTGTTTATTTCAAAGGAAGTGGTTTGGGAGTTAAAAACTAGAGATTCCAGAAAATGTCCTTATCAACTTGTACTACATCCTAGGTGCAAACTAGCTATGTTGACATAACAGTGTGCAAAGTATTTTTATATACGTATAACTAATATGTGTTGTTGGTCAGAAGAAAGGGAAAGAATGAAGCATTTATTAAACAACTATGACATGCCAGGAACTCAATGTACATTACCTCATTTAATCTTCATAGCAAGGGGAAAGTAGTACCCTATATTACCTGCATCTCTACATGGGAAGACATAGCCCAGGCAATATCCTAGTCTTGTCTAGAAAGTGATGGAATTGAAATTTATACTCATATTTTTTATTGGTGAAATCTGTGTATTGGTTTTTTGCTATACCTAGTATTAGAAGGAGGAGGAGATGGAAGAAGAGACAGAAGAAAGAAGGAGGGAGGAAAGAAGGAATAGGAGAAAGAAGACATACAGTAGTGGGTCCCATCAGTGAGGCCAAGAAATCCTGCCTTTAGCTTGAAAGAGTCTGTCCTTTAAGTAGGATTAAAAATAAAGGTAAGAAGGAGCAAAGTAGTAAATTTGCGTTAGGTTTTTTGCCAAATGTGTAAAAATTCAAAAGCTCATTATACAACATTTCCATTATGGGAAATGAAATCAAAACAAAAAATAAAGTCCTTTGGGCAGTGAGGAGAGGTGACTACAGAAAAAAACCTTCCATCCATTTTACAGATGTCCTGAATGGAGGTGGCTGACTGATGAGTGATTTAGAAGGTGCATCAATCCCTCCCTCAGCCCTGTGAGTTCTAAACTGGCACTATAGCCCTAACACAGCATAAATGTAGAGTCAACAGTAACATTCCAAGATGTGTTAGAGAAGAGGACACTGGATAGTAAACAATGAAGGCCATGTCTTTTAGGTAGCTCTCAAACACTTTTCTCCTGAAAAAGAACAGAAAAGTCTATGACAATCCTTCTTACTGTAGTGCTATAGCCCACCGATAAGCACACAATTCTGGTGGTGACAATGTCCTGCTATGGGAAACTGACACTGGTGTTTCTTTAGCCTTCAGATCGCTGAAGTGATTTGGGAGAGAAGTAGCTAAGTACTGGATAAGAGCTCATTGAATATTTAGGGGGTTACAATAAGGGACAAAACCAGAATAAATATTGTGAGTCAAAATAATTATGTGGCTAACATCTCGCCTGCTGGGAGCAAAAATTGTTTTTCTTCTACTGATGCTGACATTACTGTAATTTGACTTCTACCTGTTAGCAACAGTCATAAAATGACTAGAGAATAGCTTTTAGGAAATTCACTGATAAAACCTGCTAGAAGTTGTGAAGACATCCCCACAATAGCAGAAGGGGTCTTCAGAGACAACCAATTTGGAGACTGTCTAAAGGTTTTGTTCTTTGTTTTAAATGGAATTTTTTAACTTGAAAATAAAATTTATAGGAAATTTAAAAGAATCATATATGTAAGATGGAAACAAATGTCATAGTAACAGCGAGGGTGCCACCTCATGCACTCTAGTTCAACATTCATCAGAGAAGCATATTTCACAATTTACAAAGAAAATTTAAAATACTGTCTATTTCCATTTACTTTCAAAGCAAGGTGAGATGTTAGCAGAAGAAACCCAGGTGTGGGGTCTGAATCTAGAGCTGTGTTTCTAAGGTGCCTCTCCCAGTGACAACATTTAAGGTCCACTGAGCACTTGTGCAGTGGCCAGGCAGCCCCACTGTATTATGCGTGACTTCAGTAATTTAGCCCTGTTACAGTCCAATGAGTTAGGCACTATTATCTTCCTGTCAGGGATAAGGAAACATCTTCAAAAAGATCACCCCACTTTTCCAAGGTCACACTGCAGGTAAATAATGGAAATAGGAAGGCTGCTCATTCTTTCTGGACCTCAGCTCCTGTATTCATGTAAGTTAGATAAGAACAATAGATGTTGCATAGCTACTTAAATATTTCAGTTTCCTTCAACGGAGTTAACTCTTGGATTTCAAAACCCGCTTGAGGGTTAGGTGTTGTTCTTTGATTCTGAGGAAATTGAAATTAAGTCACTAGGTCATAAGGTAAATGGCAGCTCAGAATCAATGGCAGGAGACTCACACAAAGGGAGAGATCCTATACAAAGAACTCAGAGTTCACCACTATAGGGTCACCTCTCATACTACACAGGCTTTCTACAAAGCTAAAAAGAAATCAAAAGGAAACACTAAGGGAAGTTACTAACTTCCAGTCCTCAATGGATTTATGCCTTAGAACTCACAGAAACCAGTCTATGCAACATAGTAACTAATTTCACCTTAAGGTAACCCCTAGTCTCTTTATATGCTCATTGTAATATATTAGCATACTAAATGACACAACTCACACAACCATGATCAGAAATGGACACAAAATAGCCAATGGGGCTCTTGTGAAAAGTCTCAACCCCTTTCCCAGAAAGATCCTCAGTATTCCTCCCCCTCACGGAATACCCTATACCTTGGTTAAATGAGCCTCAATAAAAGAAGTAAATCCCACTAGGGAGGGGCTGCTCCGCCTGTCCCTGTCTCACTGCTTCACTAATAAACTCATTTCCACTTTCCACTCTATGTTGGCTACCTTTGAATTCCTTCCTGTGTGAAGCCAAGCAGCCAGAGTGGGTTCTTTTAAAACTTTGGGTCCTGGGACCTCTGGAATGCCGGTATCATATTTTTTGTATCTATTATGTCTTTACATTTTTGTTTTGATCCCTTCTGAGTCCTAGCTACATTTCCTGGTTTGGGTTTATAAAGGATACCCCTCTGCTAAATCAATACATTTCCATTGAGAGTTGCTAGATTGACCTCAGCTCCCTTAGTTGTATCTGGACACTGCCCTTTCACGTCTATCCTTCTCTAAGGAGAAGGAGACTTCCTCTTGTTGAATATCTGCTCTGATCCATTTGTGCAGTTAAAATTTTTAAATACATTAATTTCTTAAATGACCACAATAACCCTGTTAGGTGCTGTTGACATTTTACTTATCATGGAAGTAAGGATATGCAGCTATGAAGAAATAAGTAATTTGACTAAGTCACATTTATACCTAAGGGTGCAGCGAGGAATTTAGTTTAGGTATGTTTGACTCCAAAGCCAATCGTCTCCCCTTAATGAAGCCATGCTCTTATTCCCTAGTGCAGTGACAATAATTATGAAAGTTCAATGCTCACATTCACATAATGACCTCCCAAGCAGTTCTAATCCATGAATTTTCCTGAGGTCTAGGATATTTAGAAAATCATAGGACTTGTTATGGTAGCTTGGATTTCTCAGAACATAGCTTGATCTGTAATAGAAAATAACATGCCATGCCTTGCCGCCCTGCGGCTAGCCTAGCTTCAGCCCCGCCTCTCGCTTCTGGATTTCAGATAACTTCCACATTCCGCTTCTGTAACTCCTGCTTGCGGTCACGTGGCCTTTCACTTCCACATTAGCAGTACCAGTATAAGCAAGCTCCAGGTTCTGCTCAGGGCCCAGAATTTGGAGACTGCCTCCTCTGGGTCTGCATGCGTAAATAAATTAGCACTTCGTACCCAGAGACATCGTTCGAGTCATTATTTTCCCGCAACAGACCCACAGGAGTTACAAACACCTTAGAATTTAAATAAAGCCTAAGGCACTTTAAAGCCACCACTCATCTCCTATGTGACCTTAGGTGACACTGTGGAATCATTTTTATAGATATAAACAAAGCATACACTATTTTTATGAGGCTGGTATTGTATAGGACAAGCTCTCTCTTCCCTGATACATCACCTTCCACCCATTTTTATTGCCAGCACAGGCCAACTTGTTTTCGTTCAAATATCACTCTTAGTGAGAAGAGTGTGACTTTGGAAAGGGCTGAACTTGGAGGAACCTTGGATGAGAACTCTCACTAGACCTTAAGCAATTTATACATAAAGGTGTAAAAGTAGAGCTAGGATAGTGTGGGATGGGAATACAGTGACATTGGCAACCTAAACTGTCCTTAGAGCTGATTCCCACCCATCCTTTAAGACATGTGAGTGGTCTAACACTATGATGGTTGTCATTTGTAACTTGGCTCATGCAGGTGCTAGTCACTGGAAAGATTTTCCTGAGTACCAAAGTGAGACTTGTTCTCACACTGTCAGGAGCTCAGTCAAGGCGGGGAGGCTGCTATGTACTGGAGTAGCCTATTAAAGCAATAATGAGCTAAAATGAAAGAAGCAATGAAGCCATAATCACTTACTGCAGTAATACAAGATATTGACTAAACATCGACGAGGTACTATCTTCCCCTATTTTATTTTCTTCTAATGACAGAGTCCCTGGTGGAGTGTCAGGTAGGAGTCGTCTATCTTTGAGAGAGCACCAAGAAAAAGTTTCTGCGGTTTTTTGTACCAGAGGCTGGGGGAAGAGTATGGGGAAGGGAAAAGGAGTTGGAAGTTGCTGGCACCCTTAGTAAAAAAACCCACCATTTCACCTATCCAGAAGAGTCAAATTACAGTCTTTTCTATAAGTCATAGGTACCTCCAATGCTGAGGACAGTAGGTCCATCTGCTGAGTCTACACCCAGAGCAGCAAGGAAGGAGGCGAGAACCACAAGAGCTATTGCTCAACTCAGCTTTTTTTAAGTGCAAGTTCACACAAAATAGAACACCAACATCACATTGCTATCCTATTCCGATATCACACAGTTAACAGACATCACTAAATGGAAGATAACAAACCCAAGTCCCAGAGTCATAGTTCCAGGTCTGTGAGACAGCACAGTGGGTGGTGAGACATCAGCATATTGCAAGGAAGATCTCCACTGACTGGATCCAATGCTGAGGCCAGATGGGTTGAGTAGATGTCTCAGGGCTTGGTCTGCCAGAGCATCTAGTGGCATATGGCCTAAAGTGTTAGTGGAGCAGTGTCTTGTGGTGGGAGATTTCCTGTCTCTGAGGTCGCTCTGAAGTTCACCTCAATTATACCCAAATTCTTGGCACCTGATTAAGCTGGGAAATTCTGTGGCTTGGGGCCAAGAGCCTCTAGTGCTCAACCAGTAGGCATGCCCTCTCTGCAGACACGTCTCTGTGCAGATATCTTGTGTGTGCCACCTTGGCAGGCAATTAGTAGGCTTCTGGTATGACTTAAGTAGTTCCCTTCTTGAACCAAAGTGTCATATCCAACCTGGAACCATCTTGGTTGACATGAGTGATGACATTTTGTTTTATGTACTTTATCTTATCTTGACAGGACCAATGCCATTTTATTGGTCCTGCTCTCCACAGTTGGACTAGGAATGGGAAAGAACTGGGTAATGTGTCTCAGTGGGGAAAAGGGTCTTCAAGTTTCTCCTTCCCTTTCTGCCTCTCATAAGGAGATCTCTGCAGTGGCAGGCATCTGAAGAAAACCTCAGATAAAGATTGCTAGGAATGAGGGTGCCTGGGCTAGGAATGCATCACTAGCCAGCAGAGTCTGAGTCCTTGCCAGCACCTCTCTTGAAAGACTGCAGTGCATCAGCCTGCACGAGGCATACAAGGGCAGCTTGTCCCC
>PVKM010052831.1:0-10145 GCA_004027735.1 Carollia perspicillata
TCCTCAGTGCCCAGAATTAGGAGGCTGTCTCCTCTGGGCCTGCATGTGTTAATAAAGCTCTCACTCCATTGACCCCACATCATGTCAGAGTTTGTTTTTCCGCAAGAATACAATGTGGAAGCCTGTGAACAGATCTGGGATAGAGTGACTTCTTAATAAATATGTGACCACAGAATGTCTTTTTAAAGTCCATCCTGGCAGGAGCTGGAGTTCTAGACTAAAACTTCACCTGATATCCTGCATTTCTTTGTGTCCTTGCAAGTCTCAGATAAACCAAATACACCAAAAATAAAAATAGAGCCAGGATTTTGAGATTTTTAAATGTATATATATATATTACTGATTATGCTATTACCATTATCCTATTATTTCTTCCCTTTTTCCTCTCCTCTCTGTACTCCCTCCTACAATCACTTCCCCACCTTAGTTCATGTCCATGGGTCATACATATAAGTTCTTTGGCTTCTCCATTTCCTGTACTGTTCTTACTCTCTCCCTGTCTATTTTGTACCTACCATTTATATTTATTCCCTGTACCTTTTCCCCTGTTCTCCTCCCACACCCTCCCCGCTGATAAACCTCCATGTGATCTCCATTTACCTGGTTCTGTTCCTGTTCTAGTTGTTTGTTCAGTTTGCTTTTGCTTTTTTTTTTTACATTCAGTTATGAATAGCTGTGAATTTCTTGTCATTTTACTGTTCATATTTTTGATCTTCTTTTTCTTAGGTAAGTCCCTTTAACATTTCATATAATAAGGCCTTGGTGATGATAAACTCCTTTAAGTTGACCTTTTCTGGGAAGCACTTTATCTGCCCTTACATTGGAAATAATAGCTTTGCTGGATAGGGTAATCTTGGATGTAGGCCCTTGCCTCTCAGGACTTGTAATACTTCTTTCTCTTTTGAGAAATCAGCTAATAGTCTAATGGGAATTCCTTTGTAGGTAACTGTCTGACATTTCTCTTGCTGCTTTTAAGATTCTCCTTATCTTTAAGATCTCTCCTTATCTTTTAAGATTCTCCTTATCTTTTAAGATCTCTCCTTATCTTTAACTTTGGGCAATGTAATTATGATGTGCCTTGGTGTGTGCTTCCTTGGGTCCAGCTTCTTTGGGACTCTCTGAGCTTCCTGGACTTCCTGGAAGTCTATTTCCTTTGCCAGATTGTAGAAGTTCTTCATTATTTTTTCAAATGAATTTTCAATTTCTTGCTCTTCCTATTGTCCGTCTGGCACACCTATGATTCATATGTTGGAATGTTGAAAATTGTCCTGCAGGTTCCTAAGCCTCTCCTCAGTCTTTTGAATTCTTGTTTCGTCATTGTGTTCTGGTTGAATTTTGTTTCTTCCTTTGGCTCCAAATTGTTGATTTGAGTCCTGGTTTCCTTCCCATCACTGTTGGTTCCCTGTATAATTTTCTTTATTTCACTTTGTATAACCTTCACTTTTTCTTCTTTTGCAACCATAGCCAACCATTTCTGTGAGTATCCTGATTAGCAGTGTTTTGAACTCTGCATCTGATAGGTTGGCTATCTCTTCATTGCTTAGTTCCATTATTGGAGCTTTGATCTGTTCTTTCATTTGGGCCATATTTCCTTGTCTTGGCCTGCCTGTTACTTTGTAAGGGTCAGAGCCTTAGGTATTCTCCAGGGTGGGGCAACCCACATTGAGGAGTCTATGGGGCAGGGATCAGAGAGGGGGCAGGGATCAGAGAGGGAACAATGACGCTTGTTCTTGGCTTTAGGCTGGTTTCAGTCACTTCCTCCACTACCCACAAGCAAATTGAGCCCTTCTGGTGCTGATTCCCAGGTGGGTGGGTTTATGTATGTGTTAGGACCTTTTGGGTCTCTATGATGAACTCTTATGTGAGTCTGGAAGTTTCTCCTGCTGCCACAAACCCCATAGATTTTTAAAGCCAGAGGTTTTGAGGCTTTATTTCTCCCTGCTGGAACCCCAGGTTGTGTGTCTGTCTTGCTGCTCAGTGGTTCCTCCTGGTTTATCCGCCGCAAATGTGGGACTTCCTGGTCTACCATCTTGCCCAAACCATCCTCTAGCCGCTGTCTTATCACACATGCTCTCCTCCCCTCCTACTAGTCTGAATGAATGTTTCCTCTTTACTTCCTTCATTATCAGACTTCTCTTCAGTTCAGTTTTCTGGCAGTTCTGGTTATTTTTCATTTTTAAATTTGTTGTTGTCCTTCTTTTGGTTGTGTGAGGAGGCAAAGTGTATCTACCTAAGCCTCCATCTTGGCTGGAAGTTGATTTTGGTATGTTTTGAGATAGGCTTTGAGATGTTTGAATGAGGTATTCTTTTCTATGGCTATGAACCATCTGAGCTTTCATTTTTGCTTATCTCCTTAGGACTTGCTGGTTTGGGAGACAAAGGCAGTCTTACACTCTTAGATGCAGGAGAGTATGATGGTCAGCACTTTGTCTCAGAATTCTACTGCTAGGTTGAAATCCTGGTTTTGTGCCTTAGTTTCTTCTTCCATAAAGTGGGAATAATGGAAAAGGTGCCTGTCTCACAAGGAAGATGTGATGATTAAACAAGTTAATAAATATCCAGTTTTTAGTACAATGCCCAGCATATAGTAAGCTCTATGACTCAGATCTGTGATATTAGATTGCCCTTTAACCTTTGTCTTGTGCCTGAGTTTCTGAATTCAGGATGGTGGCAAGGGTTAAATGAACTCATGTGGGAAAAGCACCTGGCAGCTTTGCTTTTGGGGATATTGATTATTTTAAGTTGGTTCTTTTTTCAGAAACAGAAGACTTAAGGAGAGCTGTAATTTCCTTCTTAACTGCCTAATGGAATTCATATAGAAAACTAGCTTAAAGGAAGGGAGCATAATAATGTGAACTAAGTGTGGTAGACAAAGAAAAATCTAGTAACATCTGTTTGCTAAACTTCCTCTCTGTCCCATTGTTTCTGGGTGACCCAGCATTAATTTGGTTACCACATCTGCTCTTTTCCATCTGCCCATAAATTGCCTACTGACCGTTTGAAGTCCTAGAGCCCTGGCTCCCTCTCTTTAATCCAGAATGGCATATAAGCCTCAAATCCCAAATGCATCCTGGGGTCTCATATTATTTTGGAACCCTTGTATGCACATACATATTAAACTTGGTCATGTTTTTCTTGTTAATCTGCTGCCTGTCAATTTGATTATTTGTCTAGCCAGAAGAATTTAGAAGGGTGGAATAAAAAGTATTTTTTCCACCCTTACACTGAGTGAAATGGATAAAGGCAAGAGAATTCAGGCATCACCAATTTGAGAATGACAAGGTTTGGATGCAACAGATTCACTTCTTTACAGTTTCAGTTAAGCATCTTTTCAGAAGCAGCTCTATCGCTTTCTCAACTCACTTCTCTTTCCCCTCATACAGTGGGGTTGCTTGCTTAAAGGGCCTTGGCTGAGTAGTCACATGACAGCATTCCATTAAAAATATCTTTGCCTAGCTGTAATGCATGAGAAACAGCTTTGGTGGGGAGGCAATGATTTTGAAAAGAAGAGGAAACAAAGTACTTTTATTTCCATTGAATGAAAAAAATACTTCCAAGACTCTGTTGTCAAATTGTTTCCTCACTTTCTCCCTCAGCAATTTGCCAGAGACCCTGGCAATGAACAATTCTCTCTAATTGTTCTGGTGGAAATGTCTACTATTTAACTTGCACTTAAACTATGGATTACTGTTGAGAGGAAATGCATTGATCTACACGGGTTTGTGCATTTCTGCCTTAGAACTTCTGCTTTGGGTAAAGAGAGCAGTCTTCATTCAACCCAGGGACCCCTTGGAGATGCGGAAGCAGAGAAGGAAATTCTCTCTGGCTGGTCCTTTGTGGGGAGTAAAGGAGCTGCTTCCCTGAAAACTTTGTGCCCAGCCTGCCCTTCTGGTAGGAGAGATGGTCACTGTTTTTATTTCTAAAGAACTGAGAGCTGAGAAATTGTGGTGTGAAGCTACCTTGGGCTATGTCCCCTCAGCCAACTTGCTTTCCCTCTCTGGTTTCCACATCTGTAACAGAAAGTTAAGAAAAAACATCAGAAACTTGGAAATAAGGCAAAAGAATGACTCCATGTCCTTTGAATGCCGTAGCTGAGTGCTGGCCAACAGGACCTCCCAGGGTTATCTAATTTTTTAGGGCCCAGGCTCAGTCTGCTGCCACCTATTTTTGGCAATAAAGCTCTGTTGGCCAACAGCTGCATGCATTCAGGTATACACCACCTGTGCTGCTTTCACATAGGGCCAGGCAGAAAGACCACAGGGCCCACATGCTGAAAAGTATTTACTGTCTGCCCTTTATAAAGCAGGTTAGCTCTCCCCTGTTCTAGAGGAACATAATGTTGTTTGATTTATGATTTACTACTAATTTGGGTCCAGACTCTGGAAAATGTGATGCTCATTTGTGGAAGACTGATAACTTGCAAATGATTTTGCTATAGTAGTCATGGAAATGATCTCTGTCTCATATAAAAAATACCCCCAAAGAATATAATCCTATTGACCTGTAGGAGTCTCATCATTTCCAGGTCTAATCTTGTCATTTCATTCCAGCATTCATTCTGCTCTCCACTGTGTTGTCTTTGGTCTCTCCCATAAGCCTTTCAAGAGCCTTCCCATCCTGCTCATTCACCCACTAATAGGTTAGTGAAAACCTCACCACATGTTCCCTTTTCATTTGTGTGAATCATATTCTTAACTTTTGAAAATTATTATTTGATATGCACAATGAGGACATCAGACCAGATCGGCAGTTGACAAACTGCTCTGGGGAACCCTGGGTGCCCCAGAAATCCTTTTAATGGGCACTAAAATGATAAGGGAGCCATCAGATTCCCCTGCTGTCTCACCAACTCCAGGATTTTCAGTGTATAAACCTGACTTATATTTTGAGTCTTCAAACATAAAATTCTTTGAGAAAAAGAAAAAGCATTATTGCCACTAAAAAAAAAATGAGCGTTGCAAGCACTAGGTGAGGTGATGAGAAGTTTTCAAGTTCTGAGAACTGTGCATGCAGGAGACAGGGCTGTGCTGCCCGATAGCTGCCAGGGGGCACACATACCTGAGCACAGTCTCTATTTGGCTCTTGGTTGCACTATGTGGCTGGAATGCACTGTGTTTATGCTCCTTCAGAGGACAGCCAGGCCTCCAAACACCTGGCATGAATACCAACAATTCCTCCAGATATTAACAAAGAAAAAGATGTGCCTTTCTTTCCTAATTGTTTTTCTTAAACAAACCTAACTGGAGTTGCACAAAGCATGATCTGTCGTCCTGATTACTGACAGTTTCTCATGAGAACATTTGGAAACCAGCAGGTTCTCTAGAACTCCAGAGAAATGTGGGGCCCACTAAGTACTGGGCAGTGTCTGGGACTCTGTGAACCTGGTAGGGGCAAGGTGAGGGTAGGAGGAGAGGTAAGTGATCAGACATCTGTATGTCTGTCTGTGTGTTTCCCCTTTTATTTGGGGAATCAGTTATTGATTGCAGGTCTAGGGGAGGGGAAGTTTGAAGGTTCAGTTCAGGTGCTGCCTTTCTGGAAGCAAGCCTGCTTTCTCCCTGGCTCTCTGGGGCTTCCTAAGAGCAGGGTTTGGGTGGGATAACTTTGAGCAGCTCTTGGAGTCTATGCTATGATTTTTGATATCAGCGTGGGTTACATGATCCTGTTGTACGATCCTTTCTGTTCTTGCCATGTTGATCTTTATTCTTTTTTTAAATTGAGGTTAAATTCATGTAATACAAAATTAATCATTTTAACATTTCAATGTATACAATTCAGTGGCATATAGTAAGTGCCTTTACAATGTTGTGAAACCATCACCTCTATCTAGTTTCAGAACATTCCCATGAGCCTAAAACTAAATACCCATTTACCAGTCACATGCTATTGCCCGCCTGCCAACCTCCAGCCCTGGGCCACCACTAATCTGCTTTCCATTTCTATGGATTTACCTATTCTGGATATTTCAGGAAAGTGGAATCATACAACATGACCTTTTGGTTCTAGCTTCTTTTACTGGGCACAATGTTTTGAAGGCTCATCCAGTTTGTAGCATGAGGCAGAGCTTCATTCCTTTTTATGACTGAATGACACTGCATTGCATGGTTAGACCCCAATTTATCCATTTGTCTGCAGATGGGCATTTAGGTTGCTTCCATTTGTTGGTCATTGTAAAGAGTGCTGCCATAGCCCCCTCAGTCTCTCAGCAGCCTGAGCGACAACCCCCACAGCAAAGACTCCCCCAGGTATTTCTGGGTGTCCTTGTGGGCATTTCACATGACTGATGTTCTGTTTCAGGTGCCTGGGTGCAGCCTCTGCTGCTAATGCCCTCTGTGGGCAGACAGCCATTCCACATGTGGCCACCACCACTGGTGGCCCTGAGTCCAGCTGCCAACCTTGCCCTGTGCTGTGCACTGTCCAGATGCAAGTTCTGCATGCGGGGTAGGACTTGGTGTTTGCTGCTTTCATTACAAGATGGGGATCTCACCATCTCATAAAGGCATTTTCTTTCTCTTAGCCCTCAGATCATTTTTTCCTGGGCTGGTCACTTTCCCAAGGAAGGATTCTTTTGGTCTTAGAGGAGTATAAGAAGGGTGACAACTCATCCTTGGTTATCCAGGACTTTCCTGATCTTAATTCTGATAGTCTGTCATCCTAGGAAACTCTTCGGTCCCAGGCAAACCAGAGAGCTGATCACTTTAGATTTTAGCCTGGTTGGATTGTGTCTCATCATTCAATGTGTTCAGTTTCACCTTATCCCCCTGTTTTGCATCTCATGTCACAGCTTAGTCCTTGGCTGTACCCCTAAGCACCAAATCCTGTGTGTATTTGCCCACAGCTAGCTAGAGGTTAAGCCTCTTTTCATCTACTGAATTGGTTGGTTATCTTGCTGCATGAGGTTGGAGGAAACCTGGGGATGTGAGTTTATTTATTTTTTTTTTAAGGATTTTATTTATTTTTAGAGAGAGGGGAAGGGAGGGAAAAAGAGAGGGAGAGAAACATCAATGTGTGGTTGCCTCTCACGTGGCCCCCGCTGGGGACCTGGCCTGTAACCCAGGCATGTGCCCCGACTGGGAATTGAACTAGCAGCCCTTTGGTTCACAGCCCATGCTCGATCCACTGAGCTACACCAGCCAGGGCTTGGGTTTTTTTAAAGATTTTAAAATGAATACTCTTCCTTTCACCCCACTGGGCCTCTTGCTTTTGAGCATCACCAATGCCTCTGATTTGTGATGTTTCCTGGGGTTCTGGGGGTACAAATCACCTTGTTTCATGTTATTTTCTCTTAGGCATGCCTTTAGCATTCTCAAAAAAATTTTTTTTGGACATTGTTTGCTTGCTTTTTCCTTTTTGCTCATCTATTTTTCTTTGCTGGCTTATTTATGACCTTTTAGAAAAACTCTTTTACTGTTATGTTAGTGATTTTCAGAAAGGAGCAGAGAAAAACACATGGTTTTTTTTTCTAGACATTTTAAACAGGAAGTCTCATTTCTTTAACATGCGAGGCCAGCTTCGGTTTCCATCTTGGCTCAGCCTCCCAGCTGAATGACCTTGGACAACTATGCTGACTATAACTGCAGAAGCAGCTCAAAATGGTTTTATCCTGTTTGTCAAGTTGCTGAGTTGTCTTTCAGAGACAAGAGACAAACCATAAGCCATGTAGCTGAGGCATGTGCAGAGGGGAGAACCTTGGCCTTCAGCTGCACCCAAAACCAAAGTCTCTCCCACCCCCAGTGAACCAAAGGACCATAACATGACCAGAGCTTGAATACCAGAACACTTTCAGAAGTCAAAAATCTGTTGTCCAGAGAGATCAGATGTTGAC
Organism: Carollia perspicillata; assembly: GCA_004027735.1. NCBI lineage: Eukaryota > Metazoa > Chordata > Mammalia > Chiroptera > Phyllostomidae > Carollia > Carollia perspicillata. The sequence continues at coordinate 7,823 of PVKM010052831.1, forward strand.
ACTCCTTTATCACAAATGGCCAAGCTCCAAGGTCCTTCAGTTAAACCTTGCCTACCTCTAAACCCTTAAAATCCTTTAGCCTGTCCCAATGAGTGAGATGGATTTGAGGAACCTCTAGGGCTCCAATCTTCTTGGGCTGACATTTTGAGTTTTGGGCTGTTGAAGTGTTGGGTACACAGGTTTGAGTTTCGATAACAAGACCTCTCTCAGCTCTGTTTCCTCAAAAGCTTGGTTCCCCTTTAAAATAAGAAGAGTAGAGTGGAATAGTAATAACAAACCAAGAACATATGTGAAGCCCTGAACATGAGCTAGGCATGGGTAGCCACAGCAGGTGGTATCAGAAGAAGCATGCTTATGACCTATGTCTCCCAGGATCTAAGACAGCTTTCCTCAGTGTCTGGTGTTCTCCCACAGCTGTTTTATAGGAGCGAGAGCCCACTCACCAGTCTAAAGGGAACACACTCCCTCCATCCTCCACTTCCTTTCAATTAATTTTCACCGAGACTTCCACTTCCTTCTTATGCCAAGAAGGTAAAGAGCCCTTCCTTTCCTCCTAAATCCTGGATTGGGCTCAATCCTAATGCCTGTCATCAGTTTTCCTGCCTTATATCTTCCCTTACATTCATCTTTGACCCTTCATGAAGTTCAAAGTCATCATTCTTGAGGAAGCCTTTTCTAAATTTGCCAGCACCCACAGAAACCCTCTCCTCTACACTTACATTTGAGGGAAAAACAGTGGAGCACAGTGGTAAAGTGGTAAAGCTTTCAAGGTGTCCACCTGGCTTTGAGTCTCAGCTCTACCACTTACCAGCTGTGCCACCTTAGGCAAGTGACAACACTGCTCTGAGCCCATTTTCTCATGAGTAAATGGGAGTTAATAATGGTACCAAAGAATCATGCATGGGATTGTTCCAGAGATGAATGGTGTAGCACAAGAAAATACATTGGCCAATGTGTATGTGTAAATTCTTGATAAAAGTTTATTATTACTTCTGCTTCTGCCATATTTAGGTTTTGATTTGATTTAATTGCCAGGCCGTATCTAGTGGTGGGGCATTGTGTTCTTCCTCTTTCCATTCTTTGCAGCTGGCTACAGTGCCCAGGAAGTAGTAAGGGTGCTAGAGTAGAAGTCCCAAATCCTGTTTTTTCTGTGTCATGGGCAGAGTAACCTCAGGCAGGTCACATCACTTCTCTGAGTCTTTTCTTTTGGAGGCCACTGGAAGACAAATTCCTGCTAAGGCATACAGAAAAGAAAGTGAAAAAGAGACATAGCTTTTAATGTATGTTTTTTTCTCTTCCAGTTAGTTCATGGCCCAGTGGCTCAGCTGGAAAGCCATTTATCACAGAGTTGGATAGAACCCTCAGTGGTGCTAGTGGGGTATCTCTGACTTTGGCTCTCAGCCTCAGCTTTACATTAGAACAATCTGGGAGACTTCGAAGTATAAAACCAGGGCCTGACCTTGGATCAAGGTAACTGAAATTTTGGAGGATGAGGTCAGAATAGAGTGGTTTTTAAAAGCTCCTAGATGATACTAGTACTTCTGGACAAAGGCTCGCACTTTGAGTACTCAGACTCTATGCGATCCTCTCATCCTTTCAGGAAGCATCTGTCAGGCCCCTCTGAGTCAGGAGGAAGGTACAATATCCCTTCACAAAGGTCTTCTGTCGAGCTTTGGCTTCAACTCCTCCATGGACATGGAGTCCCTTCTCTTCTGATGCCCCATTCCATTGTTGGACAACTGCTCTTCTTTCTGTTGAGCTGAAGCCAGCCTGCCTGGAAAGCCCATCCTTTTGTCCTCATTAAGGGCAGCTCAGCCTGGCCCAGGGGAAGCCACCATGCATCTGAACTGTCCCTCATCTGAATGACTGTGGAAGGGGTCAGTCATCAATTTATTCTGACAGCAGGACTTCAATAGCAACCTGGCAGATTTCACAGGGCCCTGGATCTAAAAAGGAGGACATCTCCCTAAGCGTGCTTTAGCCTGATGTTTTCCAAATATGTCTCCACTAGAATTTTCTGGGTAACATGTTTCAAATAACCTACTAAATCTAAATGTCCAGGGGAGGACCCAGGGAAGGATCCAGGGAAGCTATTTAGGTAATATTTGTCCTAGATGAGGGTTATGGTAGCATGGGATGCATCTTATAAGTTGATTAGATTAGCTAGTTCTGCTGTAGAAGGTTCCAGAGAACAGATTCCTGGGAAAGAGCCTGGGGCTTAGCAGAGGTGGGGGAGGTAGTGGTGGCATTGTGGAGCAGGTGGAAGCAGAGGGAGACTAGGCCTGGGTGGGGCTCCCACCTAGGCTTGGGCCTCAGGGAGAGA
>PVKM010052832.1:0-10144 GCA_004027735.1 Carollia perspicillata
GCGGTCAGGACTGCCTGGGGCACGGGGACCCCCCCTCCTGACAGGCGTATCACTGGAAAGCTGGCTCATCCACGGCCCACACAGAACTCCCGGAGGAGGGAAGGAGAGGAAGTGCAGCCCCAGCAAGATGGCGCCTTCGGTGCCCGTGTCCTGACAGCCCTTGCTGGTGTCCCCGCGGCTTACTGCTCAGGCCACTGCCCAGGGAGCCGCGCCCCTCGGCTTTCTCGGCCTGGTCCCTGGAGGTGCTGAGAGGGGTTGGGAAGCCCTCCCACGCTGGGGAAAATGGATTAACAGTCTCTCTAGTGGCTCACAGAGGGTTAGGTAAGGCTGGGTGGGGTCCTCCACTAGGGCCAAGCCCTGGAAGGAGGCTCCCCTGGGGTGGGACAGTAGGCCGCAATGAGGTGGAGGGCTGGAGAGCTGTGGGGCAAGCAGAGGGTGGGGATGCCGGTGCCCCCCAGAGAAGCCTGGTGGTCAGTGCACAGGCGGAGCACACTAGACCCCTTCCTAATCTCCGCCTTGGAGGTGGATGTTGATGGCTCACTGGGCAAAGTCACAGTCTACAGGGCAGAAGGGAGCCAGGGATTCACAGAGCAGGGAGCGGTGCCGACAGTGACAGTCTCTGCCCAGAACTACCGGACACTGTCCGGCGCTGGCCTCCTGAAGGGGAATGCCATGAGTGGAGAACGAGGGTGAAGGGTGCCACACAGGGAGAGGAGAAACCAGGTACCTTCAGGAAGCACAGAAAGGGTCCCAGAGGAAGAGTTGGAACAGCAACAGAACAGGAACAGAAATAGTGAGGAGGGTCTACAGAGCGGTGAGGAAGGAAAACAGACAGGCTTGGGGATGGCTCCAGACTTGGCCCGGCTTCTCCCATCCACACACTGCTTCTGGGACAGGCGGGCAGGTGAGCAGGGACCAGCCAAGGGTAATATGCGCGCGCGCACACACGCACACACGCACACACGCTGCGTCATGCTGCAGGACACTCGCCAATGGCTCCGAGCAGTGCTCCTCAAAGATGAGGCTCACAAGAGCTTGGCCGGCAAACACCTGGCCCCAGGAGGCAAGGCCAAGGTCGCAGCTTTCGGGGCAGCCATGGAGGTTAGGCCCTGACCCCCGTCTCTTGGAAGAGACAATGGTACCCCAAGCTGAAACCCACTCTGTTATGCAGACGCACGAAGGGGGTGCTGCTAGTCGCAGGTGCTGTTTCCCTACTGACTCCCCGGCACCCAGCTCAGGGACTGCTGTGTTTTAGACGGCTGGCTCGGTGACCGAATGAGTGAACAAAGAGCAAACGCTTCAGCGACTAGAAATGAACTATCAGGAGAGAACGGGCACGCTCGTGCTGGGCTTGGGGTTCACCTTACATTTTATAAACGAAATGAACCCCAGAGAGTGCTCTTTTAAGAGCTTGGTGAACACTCAACACATAGGTGATGTGTTACAGAATTGTACTCCTGAAGCCTATGTAATTTTATTAACCCATGTCACCCCAATAAATTCAGAGAGAGACACGGCCTTGAGCCTGTGGGGAAAAGACGGCAGCAGAAATAAAAAGCATTCTATTGCTGGCCTGAGAAGCAGACATGGGCTGGGGGAAGCCGAACTTGGGCTCGAGACGCCTGAATCCTGCACTGGCCTTGGTGAATGGCAGCTCATAAAAGCTAGACCTTTATTTCTTCCCAGAGGGGCCTGGATGCCTCAAAACACCCCCGTGCTCTGACCAGACCTTCCTGCCAGTGTCCACTCCCAGAACCCTCTGGGCCCCCTGGGCCCCCCCAACAGAGTTCAGCTCTAAGCACAGGCGGGTAGCTGGGGCAGAAGAGAAAGCACTCTCACAAGGGCAATGTGGTGGGCAGGGAGGCTGGCGTGGGCCCTGCAGCGGGGAGCCCGATGGCACACGTGCTGTTAGTTGGGGTTTGGGGCAAGGAATCTTCCACCACTGCCCACCTGGCACCACCCTGCCTTCCCACTAGGGTGCAGGGTCCCCCTCCATTCTCCCTGCCTGCGCCCTCCCGCAGAACACTCCCAACACGAGCTCCAGTCGCATGCCAGGCAGGTGGCAGGCTGGCTGTGAGACCAGCTCTCCGGCCCAGGGCTGGGAGGAACCAGGATGGGCAGGGACGAGGCTGCTCCGACCACCTGCCTGTGCGCAGAGGACCGACCGGGCCAGGCACAGCCCTGAGCTCTTCACCTGCATGCGGTCATGTCATCCTCACCAACTTCCTCCTTTTTTAACTGAGGATGACGCACTCCCCTGCCACGTGCGGGACAGAGTCTGTGCCTAGCAGTAGTAAGTGCTCCACAGACGAGAGCTCGTTTTCCTCCTCCCTGCCCACTTGCTAATTGGTGGCACAAACTCAGGTCGCTGCGAGTCCACTGCTGCCCACAACCAGAGAGCAGAAGGCAAGTGGAGGGAACAGAGGGCCCCTGAGAGAAGCAGCAGGGGCAGTGTGAGGTCAGCCAGGCTCAGGGAGAGCTGCCACTGGCAACACACTTCCGACTGCTCTGCCTGTGTCAGCAGGGCTGCTGGGGACCGGGGCCCAGAGAGCGGCGTCCGCGGGAGGCGGCTTCAAGAAGTCTAATGCCCAGCCCAAGCCTTTCCTGAGCCGTCTGGGAGGGGCAGGGGGCGCAGAGAGGGGAAGAAAAGCCAGTGTACACAGGCAGGTGGCCCACGATGGACCATGGACAGAGAGGGGTGGGCGCAACCGGGTGGCCAGGAACACAGGTCCAAACTGCTGCTCGGCTGCTTCCGGTGATGCAGGGACTCCACTGTCCTGCCTGAGAAATGGACGCCACCGCCCACCTCACAGGGCGGGCTGTGTGCCGAGAGAGCATCTGTGGCGTGTCGGCACTGCACCTGCATCAGCTCGGCGGTGGCACTGAAGCCCACGGTCACACGAAACCTGCCTGACCAGGTCAGTCCCCAAGCCACGGTGGCCCTCAGCCTGGCCGGGACCCCAGGGGCAAGCCTCCAGCCACAGCAGCCAGGTGTGCTCTCACCCCAGCTCACCTTTTGAGCCCCCGAGAAAGCGTGGTAGAAGCAGGACACGTAAGTCATGATGGCTTTCTCGTCTGGCCTCAGAGTGCCTACAATATCTGCGCAGAGAGAGAGAGGGAGAGAGAGGCAGGAGAGAGTGAAAGATGCAGGGAGGGAGGCCGGGGCCGGGCCCTAGGCTCATGCAGGAGGAATAGCGCTTGCTCTGGACTGGAAGCCAAGCCCTGGCTCTGGCTGCGCGGGCTGCCTTTCTGAGGCTCTGGCAAGGGGGAGGGGGCTTCCGAATAGTGGATCCCTCCGCCAACCAGGCCTGGCTTTGTGACACTAGCTACTGGCTCTAAAAAGGAAGACTTGTTTGGGGTCGAAGGGGTTAACTCTGCTGTTTCTCAGAAGGTAAGATCACGCCTACCACCTCAGCATAAAGCACCTAACCGTCTCCTGCGGCCCTAAAATAAAACCCAAACTCTTGCTCTTAAGCTGTAACAGTCCTGCACAGCCTGGCCCGTCGCCTTCTCTGACCTCACTTTCAACTCTCCTCTCCCCGCGTGCTCCTCTCCAGCCATTCCTCGAATAAGCCAAGCTTATTTCTGCCTCAGACTGTGCTTGCTCGGCCCTCTGCCGGAATGCTCTTTTTCTTTTTTAAGATTTTTATTTATTTTAGACAGAGGGGAGGGAGGGAGAGAAACATCAGTGTGTGAGTGCCTCTTGAGCACCCCCTACTGGGGACCTGGCCTGCGACCCAGGCGTGTGCCCTGACTGGGAAGTGAACCGGCCACCCTGTGGTTCGCAGCCTGGCGCTCAATCCACCGAACCACACCAGGCAGGGCTGGGATGCTTTTCCTACAGATCTCCTCGTGACAGCTCCTGCTCATCACTCCAACTGCCTGGTCATGTCACCCCTCAGAGGCTTCCCCTGGGCCCCAGCTAAAGCAGTCCTCAGGCATCGCTATCCACTGTCCTGTCCCACGTTCTCGCTGGGTTTATCACCACATGAAATGTCCTGACCTGTGGCTGTGCCTTGTTGTCTGCCTCACCCTAGCAAGGAAGCTCCATGAGAGCAGAGACCCTGCCTGACTCAGTCACTGCCGTATCCTCAGTGCCTAGTACAGAGCCTGGCGCCGAGTGGGCACTCAACGGACAGCGTGAGCAGAGACTAAATGGGCAGCAGCAATGCCAAGGAGCTGGGGTGTGGCTTCCAGTCGGAGAGAGGCCACTGCCGTCTGCAAGAGAAATGAGGTGAGCATGGGAGGCGAGAGGCAGCAGTGGCATTGGGCAGTGGCAGCGAGGTGGGCCTGCCTGGCCCTGCCCGGTACCTTCTGCGCTCCCGAAAAGGCATGGTAGAAGCTGGACACATAGGTCATTATGGCCTTCTCGTCGGGCCGGGCCGTGTTCACGATGTCTGCAAGTGAACGACAAGGGTTAAACTGCCCGAGTAGGGGAGGGGAAGGGGCGCTCCACTCACCAGGATCCACAGGCTCCCAAGGCCACAGCCATGCCAGGAGAAAAACCCTCAGAGCTGGTGCAGTGACCCTGGTGACTCTGGCAGGCCCAGCCACACCCTCAGCCCCTGCAGCCCCATGGTCTCTAGAAAGGCCACAGCTGTGGGAACGGCATTAAAGTGAGGCCGCTTCCTTTCTCTGAAAATGGCCTCAAGGGGCCGCTGGAAAGTCAACCCCAAGGGCCACGAGAGGCCAGAGACACGGGTCCTAGGGTGAGGGTGAGGCAGTACGCCGGGAAATGGAGCAACACCAGAGAAGGAGAAACCAAAACATCCCACACTGGTGGGCTCTGGACCCCACACCTGCGGCAGGCACGGCAGGTGCAGGCCTTGCTCATTCGCAGGAGCCAGCCCCCCCGGGCCGCGTGGCTCCCCGCCTTCCCCCAGGTGTGGGACTGGGTCCGGCAGGGCTCTGGCAGCCTCCGGAGTCCATCCTCCTCAAGTTCCCCGCCCCACTCCTCACCCTGCTCCATCCCTGAGTGCGTCTGGCCTGCGCAGGCTGCTCCTGCCCTGGTTCCCCTAGCGACACCTTGTCCCGGGTTGGCCCAGATTCATTCAGCCATTCTCGCTGGCTCTGCCAGTTTTCTGAAGTTACCCACAACACAAGGTGCTGAGTTAACAGAAGGGAGGTACTTACCCTCTGCGTCCAACATCTTGGGGATATCTAGGTATTTCTCTGCCACCTCAAAGGCATTGTTCAGATTGGTGACTGGGTCATCCTGGAAGGAGGGAAGGAGGAAGACTCAACCAGGGGCAGAACGCAGAAGCAAAAGGGACCCAGGGCTGGCCTGGGTCTGGCGAAGGGGCAGGACTGGAAAGGTCCCTTTTTAGGGAGTTCTCAGCCACCTGCGCTGCTGCAGGGAGGGGGACACCTGGACAAAGTCAATTCTGACCCAAAGGAATGCCTCTGGCAATCTTGGTGGACAAGCTAAGGGTCCTTGTCTCCAGGAAAAAATACACTCTTTTCTCACAGCTTCCAACTATCCACAAACTCTAAGTTAGGCGCCCTGTCCTGAAGCCCTGAAAGTTGGTCCAGACCCGAGACAGCACTGGGGGCGGTGGGGGTTCGGGGGAGCAAACTGAGTCTCTACATTCCAATCTCCCTGAACCATCCCTTCACACCATCTCCCACTGCTTACGGGGTTAACACCCACTTCCCTCAGACACTCCCTCACACGCCTCTGCCACTTCCCAGCTAGGGCCCAGTTCCACCGTGGCTTGAATAGGTCCGCTGAGGCCTGTGCCCCCCCCCACCTGGAATGCCCTCTCCCTGGCTCTAGGCTGCCTCGTGCTGCACAGGCCCCTCCCGGCCACGCCAGCCCAGGTGTGCCACCTCCCTCCGCAGCACTGCCTGGCCCGATCCCCTCCTCGTCACATTCAGCGTGAGCACCTGTGCATGGCCTCGGGCAGCTGGCTGGCTCTGTCCTGCCTTCCCCATGAGGCAGGGAGCTCCTAGGAGGCAGGGCCTGCAGCTTACATGGTCACAGGCTTTGCACAGACAAATCAGAACAGGACCCTGCCTTGGAAGTGTCTGCCGGCAGGGATGGTTTGGAATTTTTTAACCCTCTTCCCCATGGAAAAGAAGGGAATGCTTCCAGAATCCAGAGTTAGTTAAGAAGGGGGGGCTGGAAGACATGGCTGGGGAGGCCCTAAAATAACCCCTGGCTGTTGCAACGCCCATGGAAGGCGAAGGGGACAGTCTACACAGGGAGCAAGGGAGGTGAGGACCGGGCCAGGGATCTGGTGACAGCTGGCGCAAGGCTCTCCCAGCCTGCTCATCCGAGCAGGATCCAGCTTTGGGCACCAGTGACGGACGGATCTGCGGGATGTGACCCAGAGTCAGGGGTCAGACTCGGGGTATCTGTGGGCTGTCGAGGGGAACACAAGATGCATGCATACCTTTCTCAGCTTGTCATACTCGATCAGCTCAGGCCTGTGCCGGTGGATCAGGGCATTGAAGGCAAGACCGTCCTTCCAGCTGGGGGTGGAAAAACCAAGGTTGTGAGGAGGCCCAGGCACTGTGGTGAGAGTGCACAAAGGCCCTGGGCACCTACTGAGGTACTTCAGTATGTGTGCCAGGCCCCAGAGGGAGATGGTATGGCAGGGTGGCCGTGACCACGACTGCTGGAGCTGAGGGGTCTGGGGTCGAATCCCAGCTCTTCCACTTAACTATCAGCATGACTTCAGGCAAGTCCTACAGCTGCTACCTCGGTTTCCATGTCTGTAAAATGGGATAACAGCAGCAACTTCATAGGGTTGTTGTGAGGATTAAATAAGGCAATATGGAAACACTTAGACCAGGACTTGACACATGACCAGAGTACATGCAAGGCTCTCCAGAACTGGAGAAGCCCACCCAGGTGAGGCGGCCCACCGAAGGAGGCTGCTGCATGACCTCCGCGCCTTGGTATGACCTGACCCATAGAAGCTGGCCAAATGCCAGGATGTGGCTTGGCACAAGGCTCTCTGTCAAGGTGAAATGAAAACTGGCCACAGGCTAGACTGACTGGTCACATTTTTCTCCCTGAGATCCTCTAAAGGTAGGTTCCTTCTGGGGTCAAGCTTAATGTCGCCTCCTCAGGAAGGCCACACCTGAGCAAGGTACTCTCCCAATGACTGACTTTCTTCTTTAAATCCTCACCTGAGGACACACTTACTGATTTTTTAGAGTTGCCTCTCATAAGTGCCCTGACTGGGGATCGAACTTGCAACCTAGGGTAAATGCCCTGACGGAGAATTGAACCCTCAACTTTCCAGTTTATAGGACGACACTTCAAGCCACACTGGGCAGAGCTCTCCCTACTGCTTTCTATCACCTCGTTCTGTTTCGTGGTCTTTGTACAGCACGTCTCACTACCTGAAATCAGGTTGTTGGTTTATTTGCACCTTTGTCAACGGCTGGTCCCCTCTGCTGAAGTGCACACTTTCTAAGAAAGTGTACACTTTCCAAGTGTGACTTTCCACTTTAGTGCTGCCACCACTCTTGGCATGGAGAAGGCACTGTACAGATATTTGCCAACTGAATAAATATATGAACAAGAGAGGCAGAGGGGACCCGCCCGCTGGTGACAGGAAAAGGAAGGAGACACACAGAGGAGCTCCAGGGAGGACGCGTGTGCTGTTAGTGGCAGAACACAATGGAAAGGTCCCCAACCTCCAGTGCTGGGGCCCCTGAGAGCCTGGGGACACCAAAGAATCTCTGTGGATCCCATGTGGCCCCACTCTTCATTCCTCTGTATGCCCCCTCCCTGGTCCATCCACCTGGGAGGACACCAGAAGCTCAGAGGGGTGAAGCCAGAGGGCCGAGCCAGGTCCAACCTCAGGACCACCGCCAGGCCACAGTGCCTGCCACGCCCTGGATCCCGAGTGGCGCTGTGTCCTGGCGATGGTGGACGCCTCTCATTTCCCTCCCTCATCCGAGGGAAAGCAGGTTCACCGCAAGGCTGGGTTTTGTTCATTAGAGTAGTTAGAGGGGACAAAGTACGTTTTTATCAACACTCAATTCAGTAGCAGAGCTAAGGACAAATCCCTCCTAAGAGGTCAAAACAAACAAACAAACAAACAAATGGAAAAAAGGGCTTTGCTGTTGCTTCTGAGCATCATGCTGCTTGGGGAGAAAGAAAAGTCTGCAAGGCCGGCCCCAGAGCTGCTTTAAGGCGGTCAGCCCAGGACGGTGAGGCAACTGCGGCCGACGGCCGCCACCACCTCTGCCTCCGCCTTGGGGAGAACACACGGACCTTCCTTATAAGGAGCTCACAAGAGCCAGTGTCAGGGAAGGGACTCCCTGAGGTCTGGCAGTTCGCAGACCAAGACAAAGCACTGGAAAAGAGCACAGGTAGGGAGACAGTGCCTCAGGTCCCAGGAAGAGGCGAGGGAATGAGTCGGGCTTCGGGGCTTCAGCCAGTGCTCACCTGATGTGGAAATTCTGCACATTGACGTTCTTGTATGGGGCTGTCTTTCTCTGACACCAGAGAAGGAGCCCCTCCTTGGCAGAGGTCTCTGCAAAACACACAAGGACACAGCGCTGGCTCAGATGCAACCACACTTCCGGTGCAGGCAGAACGTGGGGGACAGGCCGCCGGACAGAACAGCAGGAGCAGCTCCTCCCACTCCAGGCCTCTGCTCACCCTGGCTGCTAATCCCCACTCGCGGCCCCAAGAAACAACTCCAGGATCATCGCAGGAAGGGGCAGTGACAGAACAACGTCAAAATCTGAACCTGCGCCATGTTTCAGACCACAAGGCCTGTGCCTTTAACAGTCAGGACGCACTATCGAAAAAGCCTCTGGTGCTGGCCTTGGCCTCTTGTAAACACAGTGAAGGGGCCTGAGCATCTGGCCCTGCCCACTCAGGTTCTCCCAGATGTGGCCGCGGCCTTCGGGAAGTGGAATGGGAGGGGCCTAAGCTCGACTCTGGGTGGCTTCGAGGGGGGACCCCCCCAAGTCCCCTGCAGCCTGGGCCAGCATCTCTATTAACCGTTCCTGCGCAGGGCCAGGCCCTAGGAGTGACACCAGGAAACAAGGACAAGCCTTGAGGCATGAAGACAAAATGCCCCAAATCCTAATCTAAACCGCCCCAGCTCGGGTGGAACCAGGGTGGGGAGAGAGAGTGGTGCTCTGCTGTCAGGGGGACTCTTGGCTCTTACCTTCCACTGAGATGTCCTGGATGGCGAACCTGAGGATGATGGTCCAGATCATCCCCAGTGTCATCTTTGCGTTGCCATCCACAATCTCTGTGTGCAGGGGAGGAAGCAAAGGGCGAGAGGGTTGTTAAACCAGAGTGAGACACCCCCCCCACCAGCAGCCTTCCCACCCCATCCAAAGTTAGCTCTGATCATCAACGGAGCCACCCAGACCTGCCCTCTGCCACCCTCACTAGGAGATGTCCCCTGAACACTGTCTCAGAAGCCTCTGCACACGTGTGTCCTTGGCCTCACAAGCCAAGCTGGGTCTTCCCACCCGGCAAGCTCGTTCTCGACCCAGCTCAAAGGACTGCTCCTCCCTGGGGCTTGGCCACAGCCCTCTGCTGAACCTCCACCACACCCCTCTGGGCGTGCTGTCCCACCAGTGGGTGCGGGCTGCCCACCCGCTCCCACCCTACTGCTGCCACCTTCATCCAAGCCCCTGCGGTTGCCTGCAGAACTGAGCACACTGCCTCCCTCACCAGCCCCTGCGATTCCGCTCCACGCAGCTGCTAGGGCAGTCCCTTTATTTTTATTTATTTATTCTTTAAATCCTCACCCAAGGAATGTTTATTGATTTGAGAGAGAGGGAGGGAGAGAGAAAAACATCGATGTGAGAGAGAAATCACCCGCAACCTAGGTATGTGCTCTGACGGGAATCGAACGAATACCCTTTGAGCGTATGGGATGATGTTCCAACCAACTGAGCCACCTGGCCAGGACTAGGGTGGTCTCCTGAAAAGGTGCATCCGATGTGTGTCCCTCACCTACTCAGAGACCCACTACGCTGAAAAAGACGACCTGGAGTCCAGCTCCTAAGGCCTGTCCTGGGCGACCCGGTCCCTCCCGCTCCCCGGCACTTCTCGGCTGTGGCCTTCCGGCAAGCCAGGCTCTTTCTTGCTGTAAGGAGCTCATACCTTCTGTCTACCAACCAAATGCATCTCTCAAGCCCCTCCTCGGATGGCTGG
>PVKM010052833.1:0-10155 GCA_004027735.1 Carollia perspicillata
GTGTTTAGAATATTTTACATATTGCATCTTTTTTACACATTTATAATTGCATTTCATAACTTTCAGAAGACGTTTAAAAATCTTTCATATATAAATGGTTCCAAAGTTTACCCACAAGCCATTTTATATCACAACCCTGTCATTTTGGGGCTTTTAATTTGTATTTAGTTTTCACTTGGCTAAAGCAAACAGGGAACATATGCTTTGTGAGGTTGGGGATACAGGAAAAGCATCTCAGCTTTTGTCTCATAAGGAAAACAACTTCTCTGACTACAGCATTCTTGGGGTGCGTTATTGTCTCCAGAAACGTCTAGACTCTCCATCGTCTACTGCTCTCCTCTACAGAAGGCCCCTCGGACCAGCACCACTTCTGTACAACTTTGTTGTTTTCACACGGAGACACACATTTTATCTGGGTATCTGGGTGTGGTTGCCATCTCTTTCATCTGGTTCTCAACAAAACCTTATAATGTGTGTGTCCAGCTCAGAAACATGTTCGACTGTGTCTTCGAAGTGATAGTCTCAGTTCTAGTCTCTTCCTGAAGAATTTCAATAGGTTTCAGGAACTTTTGTAACTCATTCTCTATCCATCATTTAATCTTTATTTTCTTGAGCCCTTTTTTCTTTGTTACGCGTTCTCAAAAAGCGCTTCATTTTAATTCTTCACTTAGCTGATTTACTTTTTCTCAGTATGAATTCTTTGCTAACACCAAAGTCCGTTTTTCATTCTGCCGCTGCCTTTTTAGTGCCTTATGGTGCTTCCTGTCACCTCCCCTGACCCTGTGGCCTTGCTGTCTCCTCCCGCACTGTCCCTGTGGGTCCCTGCTCTTCTTCCAGGGAGAAACCTTCACGGCCATTCCCTTTTCTGCCCCTGCGCACTCTGTAGTTTTCTAAATCTTCCTTCTGGTTTGTAAATTAAGCCATGTTCACCGCGCGCTTTTCCTCCACATCTTAAGGACGATGTCCCTGTTCCCTGTAGCTTTGTTCAGAGGCTCTGGGCTGCCTCCATTCACACGAGGAGAGAGACCTACCTGCTCTCGGGTGCACATTCTGTCCCGCTGGGCTCTGGCTGGAGCCCCTTCTCATACGTGTAGCTCCAGGTTTCCTCCAGGTGTCAGGAGGCTCTCATCTCTCCCAGTCTGCCCATGAAATGATGAAGATCACATCTTCCAGTTTGCGTGGCTACTCATGTCCCTGTAGCTTCTCTCGCATGATAGGCTCTGCGTCTACCAAGACACAACATGTCTTGGCTCTGTTCTATTTCTGGCTATTGTGTTTTGGGGATTGAGCCTCTCACTAATTTGAGTTCATGTACATATGGACATATATTTATGTGCATGCATATGCACACACATGAGTGTACGTGGGCATACATACATGTAGGTGTGTATATGCTCGTGTGTACACATGTGGATGTATTTTCTGTGTATGTCTATAATTGTGTGAATTTGTGCACATGTGTGCATTTGTGTCTGTATATATATAATGCATGTGTCTGTATATATATGCATGTGTGAATTGAAGAGCAGATTGATTCAAAAACAGATCCCATGAAGAACAAAACGAATGGACATGTTTCTCTTCCCAGTTGCTACTGATGCTGGATTTTGCATCGAGTGTATAAACATGGGCCCAAAGATAAAGTACCTCTTAGGGAACTACTGGTAAGGGGAGGAATTCTCTATCTCCAATGCCATAGCATGCAGTAGCTTTAATTGTGTCCTTCAGTGCAGTTTCATAAACCTTGAAAGTCTGTGAAAATTCCCCCAAGAGTTTGCTTAGAGACTGACTACCATCCTTGGTTTTAGATAATGAAATAACTCCTCGTTCTTTGCATACCTTAGGCATTTCAGTAGATGGTTAGTAAGATGCCATTTTAAAGTCCAGAGTCCCTTTTTCACATCTCCCTGTCCCAGGTGTTTACAGCTTTGAAGATAAAGGCTGCCCGAGATATAACTCGGTTCTTCATGCCTCTGACTCTCCGTTTTATCAACATGGACCACGGTGCCCAGAGGGGACAAGTGGTGTGTCCCAGGTCCCAGAGCTCAGGACAAAGCCCAGCCCATCACTCAGTGTCCTGACTTTAATGATGGTAGGACTCTGCGTGGTCCTGGAGAAAAAATGGTAATGAGAGCTATTTAGAAAAAGCTACCGAGTCTGTGTGCACTTTTGCTTTGCCAATCCCCAGGGAAAGAGGAGGAGTCACTCTCATTATTCTTGAAGCACTGTCCTGTCACTAACAATAGTCAGTTCCAATTTCCTATCTTCTGAAATGAGCAAAAACCCCACAAAAGCAGGGAGACTGACTTCATACACACAGGGAAAAACGACCTTCCTATCATGTGTGTGCAAGACTAAAAAGGTACTGAACCTCTACAGAGTCTTTGAAAGTCACACACGTACCGGATTTCTCTTTTTTCCAACTGCTTACGGCTAACTGCAACCTAGAGATGGACCAAAGGTTTTTCAATTCCTGCAATGGCCAGACACTTTTCCTTTCAAATAGAAGCCATGCACAGCCCCCAAAGCCAATTTTGCAAAGCGCCAGATTCTTTCTAAATATTCCATGGATTTCATTATGCATTTTGAAAAATGTAGCCCTGAAGCTAACAGATAGGCACTGAAAACACATTCCTTTTGAATTGATTCTATAATACTGGTTGTTAATGAACCTTGGAGAAATATAACAAGGAAGAACACTTCACCGATTCAAAATTCGCATACACTGACCGTCTTGAACAGAAGTCACTATAAAGTCAAGAGGCTTCCACTATTACAATCCCAGTAACACACAGCACATTTCCTCCATGCAGTGCATCTGTGATTGTCTCCCCAGCATCCCCATCACTTCCCTTAGGATGACCCTCATTTTCATTCTGTTCCCATATCAGCCCCACAACATAGCCCATGGGTCTTGGGTACCAGGGGGGCACTTGTAACTCAGGCTTAAGCCAAAGTTCATAATCTCACTCCTGGCCACACTTACTGGTCCACAGATGGGCATGCCATGCCCTTCAGATCAGTGAGACAGGTGGTGACTTTTGCTGGGTGCTCCTGGGAAAAAGCAACATTCACCTCCTTCCACAAAATGAACAAGGAAGAGAGAAAAAGGGAGGATTTCACCATCCTTAATTTATATGCAAGACTTATTAGACAAATGATGAGGGAACTAATAATAAAGTTTAATTGCCAATCAAGCAAGAAGGCAGGTTTTTGGAGAATAATTCTTTAGGATTAAATATGGTGTTCTAAAGACCTCTGCAAAGGAAATAGCTCCTGCAGCTTGCGAATTGGGCTCAGTGTATGGCAAGTTATCATTCTTCTCAGGAAGAGAAATCCTGGAAATATCAGGAGGTTTAAAAAATAATAGCTATTCTTTTTGACATTTAGCTGATCAATGTAATTTGAACTGTCATTCAAATAGACTAAAAAACTCTAGGTAACTTTATGAGAAGTAGTGGGCTTAGGAGAATATATCAAAATCATATTTCTATTTTTTTGTTGGCTTCCATCAAAACAAAAGCAATGCTATTCTAGTATAGTTTTTCATTGCATTTTCAAAACATGAAACATGGGTTGCCAAGGTAATCACTGACTTCCATGATAAAAGTCATATATCAAAGGAAAGAGTAATACTTGTAGAATTGTGTGAGCTGATTTAGCATTACCAGGGAAAGCTAGAAATGTAGATAACCTAAAATATGATGTTTAGAGGTCATCAGAGAAAGGGTTACTATTTGCATGAAAAAGCTATTTATGCAATTAATTAAAATTAATTATGCTTGTATAAAGTTTATAAACATAGCACAGTTCTGGATTTTGGACTAATTAAGCTTTAATTTAGTTTAGAAAAGTAAACCATCTATGCTTTTATGAGAAATCCCTGCTCACCCATTGAAAGGAAAGAGGTAAAGTCATAGCTTTCAAGAACCATCTAGAGAAATAAACAATTTAGGAAGTCTGCAAAGACAGAAATGACAGTCAATTATCCAAGATGTAAAGCCATATTTTGGAGTTATGCTGTCCTTCATTTTCTCAAGACTGTCCCTTAATTAAATACAAATAATCAGAAATGGCAATTAATAAATTGATATAATTCCCTGATTAGATAGTAGAGTCCATTTATAATACTTCAGGCTGCTGCAGGCTCTGAAAAACCCAAAGGAGCACATATTCATGGACTTCTCTCCGACGTACTCATTCCTGAAAGCTTTCCATAATGGTGCCATCTCAGAGGCTAGCCCTGAGCTTAGCAGCCATCACACCATCACCACTATGTCTAGGACATTTAGACAATCAATCTCCCTTGACAGATAGGGATATCGACTTTGAATAGACCAGCTACAGGCACAGGGCTTCCAAGAAGGTAAGATACTCTAACAACCTATGTAAGCATCACATGATTCAAATCAGGAACATGCCATCAGAGGTCAAATAGCCTCTCGTAAAGGACATAGTACACAGCAGGGACCCAGGTGCAAGTGTGTTGTTCCTTCGTTCCCTCTTAGTGGGGGTGCACCTTCCCATAATGAAGACTGAATGGCAAGCTCCTCTTCTTCCCATTCTGCAGAGACTGCCTACTCCATGCTTTTCCCCACTGGGGCCTTTGAACTTGCCTCTCCCTCTGCCTGGAATCTCCCTCAGCTCTTTGCTTGGTTATCTCTGTCTCATTCTTCTGGCTTCTACTGAAATTCACCTCTCAAGTGATGCATATGCTGATCTATGTCTAAAGCAAGCCAGTGCTACATCACTCTATTACCTTCTGAGGACGCGAAACAGTACAGAATCATTTTGTTTATTTAGTAGTTTGCGTCTGTATGGGCTATCTCTTTCACCAGAATGGTTATACATGGGTTCCTCTGTTTCACACTGTTTTAAGTTGAATCACCAATAACGTGTATGTATAAAATATCGTAGTGACTGTACTCCTGTGAGCAATGATGATTTTTCAGCCACGCCCACGTGATATATGCTTTTAAGACTCCATTAGTCATCCTTTAAAAGTGAGCTTATGACTTTATGCTGAATTTTAGCAAGTGAGTCATCTTCCCTTCTTTGTAAGGCAACTCTCCAAGTGTTCAAGTTGATAATAATAATCACAAGCATTTACTGGGTGTCTGCCATGCTGTACTTTCTGGTTATCTCCAATCTCCATCACAACTCAGCAAAGCAGGTATTACGAATCCTTTTTCTCCAAATGAGTAAGCAAGGCTCAGAAAAGTTAAGCTACTTTGACAATATCGTCTGGCTCATCACAAGCAGAGCTGAGGTCTGAACCCAGTTCTGTTATCTGTAAAGCCCATTAGAGCACCCTGCCCCCCTGTAGCATTCTATCACACATCAGAACCCTCCCAAAGCATCAGCTGAATCATGGCTGCAGAACGACTCCGGACAATGAGAGTGTGATGGAAAATGAGCCAAGAAGCTGGGAAGCCTGGACTGAGAGGATCTGCTCCAACATAATTAAGTCTGCTGGTTGTGCGTTCTCTTAACCCCTCTAAGTTCAATAAGTGTTTTGCCCTCTGTAAGAGAATCAATAGGGTCCATTAGAAAACACAAAGACAATTTCTCAATAAGTTGTGTGGGAGGCATACCACCAGCTGGGGTTGAGAAGTATTCATGCTAATATGTGGGCATTTCAAAAGTTCTGGAAATCACCGCATCGTAGGGGTACTAGAGACTCTCAGCATTCTTCGTGAGCCCTGCTGTCGACTATTGGCACCATCCCAATATTGTCAGAAGCATGAGGACTGGGGGCTCTCAGGAATACCGACAGTGACATTTCAGCCTGCAGACAGTGTCATGGGAGGATGATGGCACACTTGTTAAAAGTTCTGGGTTCAAATGGGCGTCCTGTCCCAGCTCCATCACTGACTGCAGCCCTGGGAAAGGGACTCACCTCTCTTCTAAGCCTCAATTTCCTCATTTGGAAAAAGGGGATAATTTCAGGACCCATCTCCTAGGGAGGTTATAGGGATTAAACATTGTACTCGATGTTAAGTGCTCAGTACCGTGCCCGGCACAGAATAAGCTCTCAATACTTATCATCCTACTAATGACAATCTCTTTGCAAATCCTGCAGCTAATGTACCTGAAAGTGGCCACATACTGTTTCATGCCAATGAAGAATGCAAAAGGCTTATTATAAACAAGCTTCCTTTTTCTAAGGCAGAAAGTATTTTGTTAAGTGTGGGAAACTACAATTTGTACTTATTATAGGTGGAGTCTCTTAGCCGCACGTAGCCAAGTGGTCCAGCTATCATGACACTTCCTTACTTCTTTTCTGCTTGTGATTTTCCTTCTACCTATTTTATTTTTAATTTTTGAGTCCCACGACTATTACATAAGTACATTCTCCTCTCAAAATGGTCTCTAGAATGTGGTAACAAGAGAAAGTCACCCTCCACTTGCCTCCCCACCCTCGACCCCAGAACATCTAACTGCACCCCCAGAGGAAATCATTATCAGATTTTCTGGGAATCCATATACAGTGTTTTCCAGATTGCCATGATCTCTTCTTCCTTTGTCTTCCTCTGTTCAGTTTCACTTTCTGTATCTATGCAATCATCTTGTCTTGCAAGTCTCCATTTTGATCGTGCCAAATCTCCCCTTTGTGCATTCTTACAGCCTCCACTTGTCCTAGTGGCCTTTGTACATTTATTTCTTTCATTGTATAAATATTTTCTGTCTCCTGCCTGTACAGCAAGCTCCACCAGGTAGGAAGTGCATTTACTTTTGCTCACTATTGTGCCTCCATCACCTAGCAATACTTGGCTCACAGGGAGAGTGAGACAAACATTTGTTGAGCAAACGACTGTAATTCATTCATTAGGTTGCCAGCAGATAGTAACGAGAGTAATGGAAGATTTGACGAGTTGAGACTTTCACATGGGAACTATTCACCTAATTGGGACCAGAAAATTATTTGTCAAAGAAAACCACAAAAGTCAGAAAGAAGCACAAGGTTTTCTGCCAGGGAAGAGCAAGGCACACGTTATCCCTGCTCTCATGCACCCTCCTCACCAAGAAATACAAGGCGGGCTTCAGTGAGCAGTATCAGAAATTTCTTACATGACCTATGAAGCTTTCATTTCTAAAACAGCAACTAACTGTGTATGGCATGAAGGTGGTTTAATTCAGTCAGAGAATGAATGTCCCAAATGATAATTTTTCTCTGTCTTTGGGATTTAGAGACAGTACTTCCTTTTTTATCTTGGAATTAAGAGATTTGTAAAAGAGAAAAAAGATGCTTGCTTATTAACCTGGCTGAATAGTCTTGTGTATTTATAGTCAAAACTCCCTGATATTGGTCCACTCAGATTTGGTGGCCAAGTAAGGGACAAGAATGTGCTGAGGTCACCCTATACTCGATACACGCTGACTTCCTAACTTGCTTGAGTCTGTAAAACACAATTGTTTCCAAGCTCTACTGCTTGTTATACATTCTTTTTTATTCTAAAGTTGGGAGGTCAACTGTAGTACTTACTAGGCAGGAGACCTGAAGCTGATCCCTGAGCCTCAGCGGCTCCTTCAATCAAAAGGGTGAAATTACATTATCCCTGTCTCATGTCTGACGCTGGGATGTTTGTGAAGAATCACATAATGCAATAGATGTGAACAGGCGTTCTAAGGTGCGAAGAACCATTACAAGCGTAAGGATGTTTTAAGAGGGTAGAATGGAGGTTTGTTTATTTTTTAAGTGTGTTTCTTGGAATACGGTAGGCACCTAGAAATATTGTTGTAGGGATTATGTCAACATGGTGATAATGACTTTGTGGAGCCTTTCCCTGTTCATTTCCGAGGAGGGAATTGCCCCTCAGGGCTGCATCACAGTGCCCTGCCATTGCGGGTACCTGACAGGGGGTAGGAAGTGAGGCAGCGTTCTATGGTGCGGTATTATTTCCCGCTGGAGAGGCTCCCATTGACCTGTGCTCGCTCTTAGTCCTTTTTCATCAACAAGCACTTTACGTACAAAGCATCTACTGTAAGAAAATAAAGTTTTCAGAGGTGCTAAGTTCTCCACTTGATAAATCTGGTTGGTAACTAAAAGCTGACCAAAATTAATAATTTCATCTACACAAGCATTCTAGTTAGGAGGTTTCTCCCTGAATAAGAAGGCGAAGCTCCTACCTAGGAATTTCTTCCTATTCTTTAACTCACCTATCAAAGCAATAAGTAGGCTGTTCACCATGGCTTGGTGGGGGCAGAAAAGAAATTCAAAAGGCAACCAAAGCCTGACTTGGATGACACAGGTGCCAGTCATGTAGTTAGCATGGCTCCTTAAAGTATTCATAAGGCCGAAACTGCTTGAGGGTCCCCAGTACTAAAGTCATTTTAAAATGCCCATTCCTTATGACTCCTAGCTGCAGCCTGCCAATCATTGCCATTGAATGTTATGCAAGCCCATTACTGGTTATGACATATTTTATTTTTTGAGAGTAAACATTTCCGAAGCAAGTTAAAAGCATGAATGTTCAAGTTAGACATTTCTGGATCTACATACTGATCCCTTTACTTACTAGCTGAAGAAGTCGGGGAGGTCGAGTATGTTCCCTATGCTTCAGCCTCCTCATAGATAAAAGGGTGATAACAGCCCACCCCCGAAAGTGTCACTGTGAGGAACAAGGGAGCGAACACGGGTAGGGACTTGGCACTGTGCTCAATATAAGGTGTGGCATTTGTATGGTTAATAGCAGTTGTTGGATTATTGGGATAGATTGTACTTTCCAAAGATTACTAACACTATCTCTGTCTTAAGTTCCCTGTGGCTTCCATAACAAATTACCACAAAACGGATGGCTTAAGACAACAGATCTTATTCTCTCCCGGTTCTGGAAGCCAGAGGTCTGAACTGAAGGCATCGGCAGGGCCACACCTCCTCTGCAGGCTGTGGAGGGGAGTCCACTCTCTGCCTTCTGTCTTCCAGGGCAGCCGGCAGTCCTTGGGTGGCACTTCTGCAACCTCTGCCTCTAGGTCATACTGCCTGCTCCCTGGCGTGTCACGTCTTCCTCTGTGTGACTCATAAAAACGGTGGCCATTGCAGTCACAGCCCAACTAGGTAATACAGGATGATCTCTTCACTTCAAGATCCTTAATGTATGTAAGGTGACATTCAGAGGTCCCAGGGATTAAGCCAAGGACTTACCTTTTCGGTGGGGGATGGGGGGGCACAGCTACCATTCACCCACTATAGTGCCCCATCCCACATTCTTTTCTAGAACTTTGCAATGCCCCCTTGTACAGGTGGAATCTATGTGTCATCCCTGTGAATCTTACAGGATTCTGGGTCTGCCCAGACTGGCAGAGTAAAGTGGAAGGGAGGCTACCTGACTCTGGAGTCTGGGCCCTAACAGCGTGATGCACTTCCACCATTTAAGAGGAACACATTCTGGACCCGGCTCCCACGTGGACAGGAAGCCCCAGTCGGTCCATGGAGGAGGGGCCGCGTGTAGGTGTTCTGGTTTGCTGAGGTCCCAGCTCACAGCCAGCACCGACCACCCACACAGGTAAGTAAACTTGCCTCCAGACGACTTCAGCTCCAGCTGTTGAGACAACCTTGGCCTTGGAGTCTCCCCAGCTCGAGTGCTAGACAGATATTAGGGAGCTCAGAGAAGCTATTCCCACTGAGCTCTACCCCAACTGGAGATTCCTGAGCAAGACAAAGGATCGCTTTTGTACTAAGCCACTAACTTCTGGGGTGGTTTGTTGTGTAGCAATAGATAATGAGACCGATGATTCATTAAATAATTGAACAGATTAAAATTAAAAATTAAGAAAGGCACATGAGATGTATTTCCTGGCATTTAGCATCTTGGATTGTCTAACTAAATATAGTGCAAGCAAACAAACACACTTCTAAATGAAAAAGTGATTCGATTTCTCTCAGTGGGAGTCAGAGTCATGGAAGGGTACAACAAGTAGACATAGAAACTACTTGAGCTACAGAGGACATCATGCACCACCTGTTCCAAACGGCACATTTTACATACTGGGAGAGTAAGACTCAGAAATGGTCCCTGACTCTCCCCCTCCACACAGGTCCTTACTCCACAAAGGTCTGCCTTCCTCCTCACAGGCAAGATGAAAAATCTTTCCCAGTCTCACACAGTTATTTTGGGCCAAATGTTCATCAGATTTTGAGAGACTTTCTCCTCT
>PVKM010052834.1:0-10147 GCA_004027735.1 Carollia perspicillata
GATTTTGTTGAGAAAATATTTGATTTGGGTACTTA
Organism: Carollia perspicillata; assembly: GCA_004027735.1. Classification (NCBI taxonomy): domain Eukaryota; kingdom Metazoa; phylum Chordata; class Mammalia; order Chiroptera; family Phyllostomidae; genus Carollia; species Carollia perspicillata. Next base: position 36 of record PVKM010052834.1, read on the forward strand.
ATGTTACAGTAAGAGACATAACTGTGGAATTGTTTTATCTTCACTTGAGGACATACTTATTGATTTTAGAGAGAGGGGAAGGGAAGAAAAGAGAAAGGGAGAGAAACATTGATATGAGAGAGAAATATCGACCAGTTGCCTCTCATATACACCCCAACTGGGGACCAAACCCACGAGCTGCCCTGACTGGGAATCAAACCCACAAACTTTTGGTTTACAGAACGATGTTCCAATCAAGCCACACTGGACAGGGAAAAACTGTGGAATTTTTGAAATATCTTACTGAACAGGAAAGTAACAGTCATTTTAATCAGTACAAAGCCCTACCTCCATGGTTTAGGTAAAAAAACAAATATTTCAGCATTTTATCCCTAACCTAACACCAAATACTGAACTCATTCTACATGCGAAGGAAATTCTAAGCGTCTGTATCTATGAGGTCTGTCTGGAAGAAGTCCAGACATCGTTAGTATAATGGGAACCGTTTGCTAGACATCGATGTAACCTGGCAGCCAAGAATAGTGGGCTAGAATGCACATGTGTGGACAAATGACAGCTTCAGTGGGGGCGGTAGATGCTGTTGAGTGAGCATGTGTACTGTGTGGCTGTCACATTCAAAACAACTGAGTGAGTAGAGCAACAAATCTGCACCAGATTTTGCGTTAAGCTTGAACATTCCTCAGTGGAAACTATTCGGGTGATTCAGAAGGCTTTCAGGGATAATGCAATGAGTGCAACACAAATAAAAGTGTGGCACAAATGCTTCAAAGATGGTGGAGAATCTGTTGAAAGTGATCCACATTTTGGAAGGTGTGCAACAAGCGGAACACTTGAAAACATTGAACGTGTGCAGGCTGCAATCAACAAAGATTGGTGACTGATGACGAGAACCAGAAGCTGATTTGGGGATTCCAAAAACTACTGGGGATTGGGAAGGTGTTGTCCATCACGAGTATGCCCCTCAACACCAAAAAATCAATAAGGAGTACTACCTCAAAGTTCTTTGGTTGAGAGATGAAATATGACAAAAACAGCCACAGCCATGGACAACTGGTGATTGGCAGTTTTATCACGACACCGTGCTCACTCACACATCACGTCTCGTGCAGAGTTTTTTGGTGAAACATCAAATCACCCAGGTGACTTAGCCCCCTTACAGCCCAGATTTGGCACCCTGTGACTTCTGACTTTTCCGAAAACGAATATCACCTATGAAAGGGAAAAGATTTCAGACCATTGATGATATTCAAGAAAATACGACAGAGCAGCTGATGGAGATTCCAATGAAGGAATTTGCAGAGTGTTTTGAACAGTGGAAGAGATGCTGGGAGAAGTGTGTGTGGTCCCAAGGTGCCGACTTTGAAGGGGACTGAGGCATCATTGTCCTATGTACAATGTTTCTTGTATCTTGTATCTTCTTCAATAAATGTCTCTATTTTTCATAATTCATGGCTGAATACTTTCTGAGCAGACCATATAATATATATGGAAAAATATGTATATGTGTGTATACTTATGTATGTGTGTATATACGCACATATATCATAAACACACACACCTTCAAATATCCCAATGTCATAGATACTCCAAAGCCTAGGACTTGCACGTAGTTGAATCCTAAGGCATTTGAATCCTAAGAATTGTTTCAGCAACATTTCGAGAGGACACCAACAATGTTCTAGTCACTGCAATATTAACATCCTTTTATTAAATAATCCAGTATTTTCACTATTAATTGCTGCCATGGGATTAAATATGAACCAGGATGGCTCCAGTGGGAGAGCAAAGGTCAGATCACATCCAGGATGCCCTGGAAAGTCCAGGATATCAGTTAATGAAAAATATTTACATGGCTTGCTCTTTTGCACACTCAGGCTTAATTGCTATACAGAGGGAAAAACAAACAGAAGGAAACAGCCCCTAACCTTGAACTGCTCACAGTTCAGCTGAAAATCAGAAAAGACATAAGAAAATGTATTTAGAAATCACTCACAGAACAGCCCAAGTACGAATGAATACCACATTGTACGTCTTACCTCTTTCTTCAGTGTCTCGCTTGGGTGCCATCAGAATAGTCTAGGAAAGTCACTTTGCAGAGAGAGGGAGAGAAAGGGATATGCTGGTCACTACGCTGAATGCTTTCCTTGAAGAAACAGGTGCATGGGTTTTAAATAAGTATCCTAAACAAGGTCATAAATCTATTAGGTAAGATAATGAAGTTTCAAACCAAAGTCTGTCTGATTCCAGTGCCCCTAACCATTACAACATACAGCAAATTGTAGGAATACTGAAAACTATAATAATGTTATTGGGCATGTTTTTTAGAATTATTCGTAATTGCTAAGAAAATCCTATTTAGATGACTTCTATGGCCTACCCATATTACATGAAAACCACTGTGGGCAATGGAGTGCAAAGGGATCAGACAGTGAAGGTGGAGCTAGATAGAATCCAACTGACATTCAGGAGAAGGGATGTCAAGAGGCTACGTTAGTAAGAGTGACCCAAGTTCCCCATCTAAGGAGAGAACCAAGTAAGGGAGAGAGAAAGGAAGAACGCTGGGCAGGATGGTGCAGTGAGGAAACGGAGTCTCAGTGATAGCCATACGCCACCCCGTCTAGGAGTTTGAACAGACTCAAACTCCAAGAGTGTCCCAAACAAAACGACATTCTTAGGGTCAAAGAATTCTCCTTTTCTCTGAACAAAATATGCCTCCACACCTTTCCACATGCTGTTTCTTCTGCCCGGAACACTCTTCCTCACATATCCCTGGCAAAATATTTCTCACAAGACTCAACTCAAATGTCAGATCAAAGGCACTGTCTTCTCTGACTCTCTAAGGAAGACAGAATTACTAGTAGTTAATAAGCTTTTTAGAGAGAGAAAGAGAGAGAGAGAGAGAGAGAGAGAGAGAGAGAGAGAGAAAGAGAGAGTGTGTGTCCATTCTGATGAGCTAAATTCACTTATAAACTGCTTGGTCCATATAAGAGTGCAAGTTGTACACACCATTCTCACAGTAAAGTAAGTAATCATTCTTAGAGTAAGTTCTGGTTGCCTCTCTAAAAAGTCTGAAATTATATGCATGTTTATAAAATAAGGACTTCACTACTGCAAGTGAACTCTTATCTTTACTTGACACGGTGAAGTGTTCCGCCCCTCACTTTAAGCAAGGGGAGTGTTCATTCCACTCTTTTTGAAGTGCTGTTCTAGAGAAAGCTGCACATTTTGAGGCACCAGAGGGTATCTCATTTACATTAAGACTAAACTTCCTCTGAATGTAAAACAATAGGAAGAAGTTTCATGGGGAAGTAGAAAAACCACTAGTTTAGCGATCGGGAAAACTGGGTTATAGTCCTAACTCTGCAGATTTATGGAGTCACTGAAACTTGGGCCTCAGCAATTTTTCTCTAAAATGAGAAAGTTGGTTAGACCAGTTGTTTTCTTGGGTCCTTTTATAGCATCACACAATATTATATGATTCTATTATAAAATGAAGGACTAGAACTCAAGGAGCAATTCAACTCAGAAATAGGCTTTGCGTGCAAGTACCACAATGCAGCGAAGCCAACCATGGTCCTGTCGTCCCAGGACACAGTGGAAGCACATCGGAGAGCGGACAAACAGTCCTTCTCTTCTGCCTTGACCCTTAAAGTCACCTCGTTGAGTGGAGCCTTGCTTGAGCCTCTGCTTCTTTGTTTTTTCTTGATTACATCCTATCAGCCATTCTTGATTATTCTTCTGAATCATAAGCTTACATAGCGGAGTATATAATTGAAAGACTTATAGACTGTTTCTCCATTGCCATATGTATGTGTGTGTGTGTCTTAAATTTAATGCTGTTCTCGTCACACACATACACACACACAGAAATACCCTCGTAAAAGCCATAACCTACATTGTTTAAATCAATATATTGATGAGTGCTTTGTAACCTGAATTCTATAGAAGAAATATCTTTTTATATATATTTTTTATTTTTTATTGTTCCATGTTCATAAAAAATATCTGCATTAAATAAATATTTGTCAAAGATATTAACTATAGGTTTTGAATCTTTTAAAGTTACTAAAGTATGTCTAGTCAAAATGTTTTAGAAATATAAACTTTATAATCTTCATAAAACTTCATAGTCTACTTCAAAAAGAACTATATATATGAATGTCATGATATCTGAGACTTGCTTTAAAATTCTCCTCCACTACGGCTCCTCCCAAGTAGTGGGAAGGATAGTTAAAACAAGATTGGAAAAATGTTATGTTTAGTGAAGCTGAATGAGGGGTACATAGGGATCCATTATACTCTTCTCTCTACTTTTGTGTATATTTGAATTTTTCCATAATAAGGGGATTTTTTTAATGTAATGCCTCCACACAGCACCCGGTATATCAAAATTCTTAACAAGCAGATACTGCCCTGGCTGGTGTGGCTCAGTGGATAGAATGCTGGCCTATGAACTGAAAGGTCGCTGGTTTGATTCCCAGTCAGGGCACATGCCTGAGTTGTGGGCCAGGTCCCCAGTCAGGGGGTGGGGGCATGTGAGAGGCAGCCAAATAATGTATCTCACACATTGCTGTTTCTCTCCCTCTCCCTCTCCCTTCCCCTCTCTCTATAAGTAAATAAATAAGACCTTTAAAAAAACAAGCAGCTCCTGAATAAAGAGCATTAATAAGTGGAAATAGCTTTGAAATTCAGTGTAGATGAACATAACCATTGAAAAACTATATTATCTTCCTGGATCCCTTTAGTGTTGCTTTCCCTTACACATTATGTAATTCTTTGACCCTACTGCCTTCCTTTGTGAACTAGAAATTACACCAAAGGGGAATAGGAGGCTTGTATATCATCGACAATTAACATTCACAGAGTGTTCAATGCATAAACACACAGCACTCTTCTAGGTTCTTGTTAATACATAAGATAATAGCGTAGAATGTTATCTACTGAGAGACATCTTTACGAAACCATCAGAAGACCATGGGGAAAGAACAAATGCCATTCCCGTATAGAGAGAACATATTTCATCACATTCGTGTTTACCCACTTGTTCTAACTGTCCTATACTTGTTAGCGCTTGCTTACCATATTAATCCACATGAGCCTGCTGCCACTATTATGCAAACTTGAACCACATTGGCTAAAGTCACTATGTGTCAACTTTTAGAACTAACTACTACTTTTGAGATCATCTGTCACTTGCAATTATGACTTTTCACCATATTCATAATGCATTCATTACACAAGTATGGCCGTTCAATTTTCCCTGAGTACTTAGGAATATGTAAATACCTATATCCATTATAAAATGAATAAGTTCTGGAGACCTAATGTGCAGCATGATGGCTACAGTTAGTAATAATGTTTTGTATACTTGGAATTTGCTAAAAGAGTAGATGGCAGGGGTCCTCCTCACACACACACAAAAGACAATCTATGGGGGGTAACAGATTTGTTCCTTAGTGAGTATGGTAATCATTACACAATATATACCTACATCAAAAGATCATGCTATGTACATTTTTTATTTGTCAATAATAAAATTTTAAAAAACCTATCTAAGGCAGTTTTTTCAAGGGTTTAACTTCTTGTCACCACAAACAGATTGAAACAAAGGCTTGTCCCAAAGAGAGAAGTCATTCTCTCTTAAAACAGAGATGATAGCGGCCTTACTGCAGCATTTAAACTTGGTCGGAATTTCATGAGCTAGAATCCAAATTGCTTTAGACTTTAGGGGGTAAAATGTGTATAAACAAGACAATTTAATTACCTATTTCTACCTATCATAAAATCTGAGATCAATATTTCTCTTTTCACCCTGACTGGTGTGGCTCAGTGGGTTGAGCGTCATCCTGCAAACCGAAAGGTCACCAGTTTAGTTCCTGGTCACGATACACACCTGGGTTGTAGACCAGGTCCCCAGTTGGGGGCGTGTGAGAGGCAACCAATCAATGTTTCTCTTGTACATCAATGTTTCTCTCCCTCTCTTTCTCCTCCCTCCCCTGCTCTCTAAAAAATAAATAAATAAAATCTTTAAAAAAATAATTTCTCTTTCCACTTTTCCCATGCTTTTTGAACATTAAAAAGTAGCTCTTTTGACTTAAGAAACATAAAATCACATATAATACATTAGCCATAAATGGATCCTAGTTTGAAAGAAAACACTCTAGGCATACGGGGGACAAATGGAGAAATTTGAATGTAGACAGGTTACCATTGGACATGTGAGAATTATTGTTCATTTTCTTAGATATTATTGTGGATAGGTAGAAAATGTCCTTACTTTTAGGGAGTGTTTGCTACAGTATTTGGGTTGAATTGTCATGATGTATGAAACTTTACTTGGAATGGTTCAATAGATAAAAGCAATAAGCCAAAATATTAACAATTAATGAATCTCAGTGGAGGATATAAATTCCTGTATGCCTTCGAATTTTTCAAAATACAAAATTTAAAAGGAGCTCTTTTTTGTACTTAGACATGCTAAAGGATGGCCTAGGAGAATAATGTATGGGGACTGATGTACCCTTTTGACCTGGAAGTGTATTTTTAAAGCCAGGTTACTTACCGCCCTAGGGTTCCATAGACGGGGAAGAGACAATGAGAAATCCAGCCCATCACAAAGGTATCAGAGATGGTTATCATCACCTCAGCAAACTGCCATACCCTCAGTAACACAGTGCCCTCAGCCACCATCTCCAGATCAATATGGCTATCAATGACAGATGGCCAAAGCATCAGGTCATTCTTAGTTCACATTGTCCGACAGGATTTAGGAGTCTTGTGTCATTAGACTGTCTTCAGAAAACAACCTAGCCATTAAAGGCGGAAGCAGAGTAATGTTGTATGTCAGACAGCACACTGTTGACAGTTTAAATATACTCTGAAAGCTTAAAATACGTTGATTTTCTGTGTGCTACAATTACATTTTTACTGGCAGAAAATGTATCATTAAAAGGTAAATGCATGTTGAAAGCAAAGCTATAAAAAGACTTACTGTCTCAAATCATTTCTAGACACAACATACGAAGGAAGAAACAGTAATATTGTTCAGCATTGATTTGATCAAAATTGCAATTTCTGTGGAAAGGAGAAGGGACTTTAGTACCAAATGTAATTTTTAATGTGGTTTATACTTTACAGAATCTGATTTGGGGTCCATTTAGTTTGGAGGCAGCGCATAAACAGACCACCTACCTGGAAAGAACCTTTGCAATAACATCGTATGAAGACACCAATAATTTTCTAGTCATTGCAGTATTAACAACCATTTTCTAAATATTCCAATATTTTCACTATTAATCGCACAGCCTGTCTCTTGAGTTACCTAAGGTAGGGTATCACCACCTCTGCCCCAAAAGGCATAAATGCTTATGCAACACAAATAAATATTGATGAAACACTACATTTACTACAAATAAATATCTCTTCCTTATTTCAGCCCTTATATAAAGCTTAGTCACTAGTAATTCGGACCTAAATTAAAATAGGTCTGGGAATAGTCACCAAATTAGTTATAGATGCACAGGGAAATTCACTTAACTAATTTCAAGAAAGACCTTGGAAGATATTTAGCCATTTATGTTTATGACATACAAATAACAGATTTATTACTATCATGGGGCAAATTATTTCTTGCGTGTACCGCTGCTTTTGTTTTCTGAGGGTTGGACTTGGCCCAAAGTGTACTGACTCACAATATTTTCCTTCATGGTAGGATTTCCTTCATGGTATGAACAGTTGCTTTAAATTGAAAACCAGACGCAGAGTCGTTGGGGGAGGCGGAAGGAAGAGGATGGCTCCGCCACGGTGAGCCATGTGGTCACTGAGCATAATGACCAAGTTCTGGGCAAGGAAAACTCATAAATACTCCTTTTAGAAAGACAACTTCAATATTTTTTTAGAAAGAGAAAAATAATTTCTTTAGGGAGAAACATCCTTCAGGCAAATCTCAAAAATAAATTGGGAACATTTTATATGGTAGTTGCGGTCACACTTCTTCACTGACAAGAGAGAATTCGAAAAGAAAAAAAATCTTGGCCTCTAGAAAAAGCAATGGGAAACTTCTGGCCCTCGGTTTAATTTCTTCTAGCTAGACCATGAAAAGTTTTCTAAAACCAAGTGTCCTGTGAGCCTCCCTTCTCTGCCATTAAGAGCAACAAATACAGCTGTGCAAACAGCGGGAATGTGTGTTCCTGTGGTAAGACGCTTGCTCGGGCCCTTCCTGGGGGAATTCTCTTTCAGACATGTGCACAGTCCTCTGAGTCAGCAGACTCAAAGAGGGATGCGGAGATGCATGCGAAGGTGAATTCCAGCCTGAACCAGTAAAAGATGCCAGGCTGATGGGTGGGGACTGTTGCACAACAAAGAGAAGATTCTGACAGCTGACAAGAAGGAAGGAAAAGACTGAAAGCCCTTCAACTGGAGCTGCCAAAAAGTCTAAGCTGAGAAGGTGAGAAAGGCTCTTCCCTTCTCGGCCATTTTTGTATCTTTCTGTCTTTTCCATCCTTTTTCCACCTTACCTTTTCACTGGTGAGCACATGGGCCTTGGAGCCAGTGTCAGGGTTTCAATCTAGCCCATCACGTATTGCGTGGGGTTTTGGTAATTTACCTGCCACTTCTAAATGTCAGCTTTCACATCTGTAAGATGGATGGAATACCTCATGGAGTCGATGCAAGGATGGAGTCAGATAATACAAAAACCCCTGCAGGTGCTCGACTCACAGTGGGGGCTAAAAAATGTGTTCGCACCCTTTTCTCCTCCTTCTTTTATTCTTTTCATCTGTATTTCTTCTTTTTAACTTCATTCACATCTGCTAAAACCTTGGGTACTTTTCTTCGTTACTCATTTTCTATGGGTCAGCGACCTCGGATAGAAAGATTTTCTGATCCCTCGAGTAAATGGGTTGTTCAGTCAAAAGGGCTGATGGCCTTCGTGGTTGTCTGAATCCCTAAAGACTCAAGTTTCCTGTTGAGCTGATGAAGAAGCATTTTCATAACAGGAAGTTTTCCAGAATCTGGGAATTAGAAAAGAATGCCTGGCTCCTCTTCATCACAGTGTCATACTTGGATTCCCTCTCAAACGATGTTACAGCAGGTAGGCAGAGTCTCCAAGGCGCTGAACAGATTTCAGCCTGGCCTGAGCTCTGGGACAGGACATGTATGCCCTCCTTTGTAACAACAGGTGGTAGGGAAGGCACCCCAAATTCATTTCGGGAGGCAATCACAATTTAAAAAAAAAAAGAGTAAAGGGATAGCAGAGAGCGAGTAAGAGGGAGGAGGAGAAAGACAGAAACATTGACTCCAGGGGAAGCAGTTTCTCTCCCTAGCCTCCTAGAGAGCACGCCTTCAACAACCAGCCTGGCAGAAAGCGATTCAGGGCAGTTTGCCTCCAGTGGGCAGCCTGCCGACCAATCCTTCTCCTCCTGCGTGCTCCCTGATTAGTGCCCGGAGTCAACTCCTTAGGGCTCTCACTCCAGAAGTTTGATCTAAACAACTTATTTCTACAGCTTCTCCTACCCCTTAAATAATGACAACTCCAAAATATACATCTTTATAAAACCACTCTCTTCTCTAAAACCCCCCAAAGCTGTTATCGCCACTCTTCCTAAACCTCTTCCCACCACCCACAGCCTATCTACCAGTTCCCAAAGCAAAAGCAGTCTGAAATCATCTTCCTTTCTCCTTCAACTGCCAACCCAACCTATCCCCAGGTGCTGTGAGCTGTACTCCATGAATCTCCCTCCAATCTGTACTCTTTTCCTAATCCAACTTCTACTGTTGTACATTAAGTTCTCATCATCTATTGGTCTCCTCCATAACTTCTCTGTTTCTGTTTTCTTTTCTAGACAATCTTTGTATCAAAGAGATCTTTCTAAAACATAAATCTAATACTTTCCCTTTTAATAATCTTTAACCTCTGATAGATCCTCTCTGCTTCCAAAAGTGAAAGTCCAGAGTTCTTCATAATCTTGTTTCAGTCCTTTTAAATATCCCCATCTCCTGCAATTCCCCCTACTATATCCCACAACTCTTACTTTAAGCCCTGTGGTTCAGTTACACCAAGCTACTTGCCACTCCCAAGCACATGTTCCTTGTTTTTTTTGCTGGAACATGTT
>PVKM010052835.1:0-10151 GCA_004027735.1 Carollia perspicillata
GAGAGCCCAGACATAAACCTACATCTTTATGGTCAATTAATATTCAACAAAGGAGGGAAGAACATAGAATGAGGTAAAGATAATCTATTCAATAAATGGTCCTGGGAAAATTGGATGAATACATGAAAAAAATGAAATTAGATCACCTTCTTATACCACACACAAGAACAAAGTCAAAATGGATTAAAGACTTAAATGTAAGACTTGATGCCATAAATATCCTAAAAGGAAACATAGGCAGTAAAGTTTTAGACATTTCTTGTGGCAGTATTTTTTCTGATATGTCTCCTTGGGCAAGGATAACAAAAAAAAAACCCATAAACAAATGGGACTACATCAAATTAAAAAGTTTTTGCACAGCAAAGGAAACAATCAGCAAAATGAAAAGAGAACCACTCTAGCTTTTAACGCTCGTCTGACTTGATGCCTGTCAGGCCAGCAAGAAAAATCAATCCCAAGCATTAGATATGTCAGGCCAGCGAGAAAAATCAATCCCAAGCATTAGATAATCTGCCATGAACAGAAAAGCTTTCTTCCTTGTGTTACTTTTCACTCTGCAACAAGCTTTCTTCTTGTCTTTCTGTGCTAGGTCGTGTCACTGCCACTCACTTTTCTAACAGCACAGACCATTTTACTGGACAGCACAGCTCTAGATGGTAATTGTCCAGCGCCTCATGCTAAAGGTGTTAATTTTCCTTTAAATAGTATTCTCTTAAGAGATTTCTTCTGGGTTTTTCTTAGTAATAAATGAGAACTGCTAGGCTTCGCTCAGATCATGGGTTTGTTTTATTTTGCTAATACCAACAGTTCTGAGCAGTGGGCGAGTGGGGCAAACAGAGCTTTCTGCCTATCGCCTGGCAGAATGTTTGGTGCTCACCCTTTCCCGTTCCCTCCTTTCAGGTGGGGCAGGGCATATCCAGGACACAGCCAGGAAGTGGGTGTCTGCAGCTGAAGGGTCAGCTTCCTGCAGCCCTGGAGACTAATTTAATGTATGACTGTAGGGACTGCCTCTTTGTGTTATTCATTAAGAAATTAATAACCGGCCGTCAACAAAATGTAGATCTCAGAAGGAGACATGCCTGAGTGTGGAGCATTACTGTAGGCATTGTAGGAAGTGAGGAGGAACAAATGACCTTCACATTGAGAAGCCTGGAATAGGGGGCCATATAAACCACATGATAATAATTCCTACCAAAATTTGAGTGCCTGCTGTGTGCCAGACACTGCACTGAAGATCATGCACACGTAATCTTGTTAAATTCAATACCCCCGATGATTCTATGAGTTAGATATTATTTCCAGTTTATTATGCATTGAAAGAACCCAAGGCTCAGAAAATCTAAGTAGATTGCCCTGTGTCATACAGCTTATATTGTAGCATGGCTGGGGTGGAAATTCAAGCCTGTTGACTCCCAAGCCCTTTTTTAAAAAATCACAATTTGGCTACAGTCCCTCCCTAAAGTGAAATGAGGCCTTGGGAGTTATACGAGAAGAGGTGGCAGAAGTCACAGACTGGGGGCCTGCTGGACATTTCAGCACATGGGTACGTTTTGTTTGGCCCAAGTAGTTTTGACCTATATGCAGTTTCCTGTTCCTATTTTAATTGGTTGCTATTTTAAAATTTAGGAGATAGGACATTAAAATCCAGACAAGAGATCTTGCTTTGTTTGAAAATGGGAAAATCTCTGGAACTTGAAGTCAACCCCCTCTACACAGGGCCTGCTCTTCCCTTCTCACCAACGGACGCCCCATCTCCTCCCTGTTGTCTTCCCAGCCCCAGGATGACACGCACAGCCACGTACTAGCAGACTTGCGCTCTTCTTGTCCTTGCTGTATGTAGCCTTAGAAGGGAGTGAGCCCTTTTGATACTCAAGTCTCTATCAAAACTTTTCCTATACATGGCGCATTCCTTTACTTACATTATTACCTGTCTGCTTTGAGATGGTGCCCATACACTGAAGCTGGGCAGAAGCAGGTGCGAAATTGATTTATTCTATTTTATTGGAACCACAGTCACAGTGGAAACCGTTTCCTTGTCCTGAGAGCTGCAACCATGCCTTGAAATTGGCTAACCACCTGTGACTTGCCAGCCTAGGGCGGCCCTTCCTGGAGCCCTCTTGCCACGTGGCGGCCGCGGGCTGATAATGGCTGTGGCCCCCTCCCTCTGTCTCCCTCTAACAGTGCCTCCATCTTCCCTTCTGCCCCCCACCGCAGTGCCCAGCATGCAGTTTGCCAAGGATTTGCTCCTTGTAAAGGAGAAGGAGGGTGTTCTGCACGTGCCTATCATTCGGAGTGGAGACCTGAGCTATGAGTCGTCGGTGAGGTGCTATACTCAGAGCCATTCAGCTCAGGTCATGGAGGACTTTGAGGAGAGAAGAAATGCAGACTCTTCACGGATTACGTTTCTGAAAGGGGAAAAAGTAAGTGGATTCGTGGTTGCTGAAAGATGAGATTCTCTTCTTTGATGCCTTCATTTGTCCATAGTGAAGTAATTTAGACAAGGTATGAACATCCTAGGAAGTTTCTTATTAATTCATAATATTTTTAGTAATATACATTTGATGAGCTTATCTTCTTGGTCTTTCACTTAAAACCAAATACATATATCATTGATTGAGTTGGGAAATTTAGATGATATGTAATATTTTTGGAATTTAGCAGAATCGAATGAGGCTCCTACTCATTTGAAACAACACTAGAGATGAAGACACTCCACCAGTGTTACCTAGAGGAGGAACAGGCAGTTCTCTAACACCTGTTGTCCCAGGGCAACGCACATCCTTAGAGGACCAGACAGGCCAACATTGCAGATTCAAGTCAGTAGAGTATCCTCTCGGCAAGGCACTTTAATAGTGATGCCCAGTGCATGGGCACTCCCGAAAAACTCCAGTCACTAAGCGTGGTTGCATCAGACTCAAAGCCTGCAACTCAGTGTGTGTCAAAAATATATATTGAATGAGAATCACATTTTTCCATTTTTGGATCTCAGTTGCAGAGAGCTGAGTCAATTGTACCCCTTGGTTCAAGGCACAAGTCCTCGTTGGTTAGTTCAAGGCCCTTTTTAAAATTTTGTTTGTTTATTCATTTTATTTCACCCCTCTTCTCCAGCCACATCCCCTTCCCTACCTCAGAGCTCTTGAGTCTGTTGCACTTAATGTGTATCTTTTAATTTGTATATGCTCTTAAAAATGCTTGTTTTATGTGCATAATTTTTATTTCATAAGACTGCCATCAGGTTATATCTTTTTCAAACATTCGCTGTGTTTACTCAGCAGTATGTCCCCTCGTCCATGTCATTTACGTGTGCATCGATCGCATCTGCTGCTCCAGACTGTTGCTTACTGTCTGTGACGTGCATCTACTATGTTACCACCCACGCTCAGCAGCAGACAGCAAGGAACCACAGTGACAGCCTCCAGTCACCTCCTAACACGCTGCCACCTCTCATAATGCTGCCGCGCACAGCCTCATACATGTCCGGTCACAGACATGAGTGGGAATTTCTTTGGATACATACCCAACAGCCAAATTGCTGTACCAAATTGCTGGGCATGCATGGGCTTAATTTTGAAAAACAAACAGTGTCAGAATACTTTCCCGAATGTCACTAGCAGTACATTCTAGGACTGCTGTAGCCCAGCATCCTCTTTGACACTTAGTCTTACTCAACACTTTGACTTTTTGCTAATCGAATGTGTGAAAGTTACAACTTGTTTTAAATCGCATTTTTCTAATTAATGATATTTTAAACACTTGTTAATTTGTTGAGCTCCTTTTTATTGAAATTTATTATTTTATTTTTTGTTCCTTATTTTATCATAGTGCTGTCTTTTTTACCAATCTGCTGAGCTTTCTTGTATATTGTAAATATTAATTTCTTACCAGTTAGACATCTCAGATTTTATAAACATGTGTGCCCTTTCTCTCACTTATCTATTACCTTTGACCAGGGTGTTCTCAGTTGAGCAGAAGCCTTTGATTTTGATATAATCCTGTGCATCAGATTCGGGGGTTGTTATTAGTCCTTTTGAAGTTTAGCATAAGAAGACCTTACCCATTCCAGTTCACCCCAGATTCTTCTTCTGTTCACATTTAATAACAATGAAAAAGAGTCCCCCTATGCTTTCTTCTTTGGGACTCTCAATCTTTTACACATTTATGACTCATAAAAGCCCTGTCTCAGGTATTTTATGAGAATTTTACTAGTGGCAGGTTGAAACATGTGTTTAAAAATACACACAGATACTACAGATGCAATCTTTATCTTTGAGTCTACATGTCTGTATTTGTTTTAAGTTCAAAAAAGGATTCTCTACCTATCCAAGAGACAGTATGTCATTTAATAAAATTTTGAAGAAATACAGCCTAATAGTCTGAATGTTATGCACATGACAGTCCACTTACCATCAATCATAAGCATGCTTTGGAATCTTCATTTTCTTGGCTCGTTAAGCAATATGTCTGGAACTTATCGTTTACCAGAATGTCTTCTTTCAAAGATATCCCGAGGAGTTACCACTAAATTCGTACTTTGTATAAAGAAATTCTTATTTTAAGAAAGACGTGGTAGAAAAAAAAAGGAACATTCTTCAGAGATTTAAAAACAGGTTAACAAGCCATGTATAAATGTTGACAGGGATGTTCTCCTACCACTTAGCATAGTTGGGCAGTATGCGAATGAAACTGCTCTGTACCCACATAGCCTGTGCAAGACAGCGGTATAGTGGATTTTCAGTGATTCTGCTAAAAATAATCCTACTTATCACATGATTCTACTATGGAGGCTGCTCCATTATCTAAAATGTGACCTTATTTTACATTTCTCAAGGATATAATCCTCAGTAGAGAATACTCAGTTTGAGAAGTACAATTTCTTTCTATCAAATAAGGATTTAGGTTAAGTTCTGAGACTTTCATTACTCAGCAGTTTTCAGATGTGACAGACAACATCTGACAGCACATTTGGGGATTCTGCAGCATTTAAAGGTGACCTAAGCTTAACAGGAAGCCTTTCTAAGTTCTTTATAAGACTATTCAATTTCTACAATGGAAAAAGAGCATTATTCAGCTTTCCAGGATTTCTGATCCGCAGGTGAAACCCCCACGTCAGAAATCTACCTATCATAACATGTGCAAATGTATTGGTCAGCCCAGGCGAAATGCAGAAAAGCATGCAAATATTCCACCCATGCTCATTAGTGGGTTATTTATTTTGATCTTCTCTTTCATAATTTGTTACCAATAATTCAAAATGGTTGGGAATGTTCTCCTGCACAGCTCCACATATAGGTGGGTCCCACGCAGGCAGGAACTCTTAGATATAAACATTCTACTTTGTAAATTTCTGTATTTTTAGGACTATAAGACACACCTAGGTTTTAGAAGAGGGATATATGGGAAAAAAATTGAAGCCAAAAATATTGTAAAATATTTCATGACATAAGTAACATAATATTTCAGCAATGTAAATGTAAACTACATTTACTAGCCAGGCAAGCTACATTCAGACTTAAGATGCACCCCCTTTCCTCCCAAATTTGGGGGGTGCCTCTTATAGTCTGAAAAATACGCTAAATAGTTTGGATCCTTTTGAATGTGTGTTGACTCTTTGATGCTGTAAGAAGAAAAATCATTTTCTAGGAAAAGAAAGCAAGTTATTAACATCTCACTGCAAACTCGAATCTTCCTTGTGCCATTGACTCTAGATGAAGAACTGTAGTGTCTTTATCCATGATGACTCCATGTTTGAGCCTGAGGAGCAGTTCAGGGTCTTCCTTGGCCATCCTCTTGGAAACCACTGGAGCGGAGCCAGAGTTGGGAAGAACAACATGGCCACCATCACCATATCCAATGATGAAGATGGTAACAGTTCCTCTAATGTACACTCGCTGTGCATTACAATGACTAATGATGTAATTATAAGTGTTTTGAAAAATGGAAGTGCTATGAAAGTACCTACTGATAACAATCTTGCAGTATTTAGTTAAAATGTTGGCAGCAAATGATCACCCTCTATAAAGCTTCGATATGGTTATAAGTATTTTTAATCTAGTTATTCCCTGCCACACTGCCAAGCGATAAAGAATGAGTATGGTTAAAAGCAAGGACAGAGATACTAAGACACAAGATAAAACTGTTTAAGTCGGTGCAGTTCAGGAGCAGAATTGGGAGTATAATCAGGATCAGTTGAATCCAGTGAACTGACTTAGACGTGCACCTTCCTAGAAAAGTGTCTGGTTTCTCAGGTTTCTTTTCTTTCATTGACTTGGCCTACTGACCTAAAAACAAAAATCTTTCGTCAGCTGGTAGTAAAGAGTGACCCAAGCACCAGGGAAAACAAAATCTGTCCCAAACTGGGACATAATTGTTTTATTAAAATAGATCTTTTAATGAGTGAATTGATACTAATATTACAAATAGTGATAGAAATTTTATTGAATATTTACTGTATATCAAAAGTCATGCTATACATACATAAAATCAGGGACTAATTTGGACATTGGGTAAAATTTAAAAAGTCAGCTTTGATGTAATTCACTCCTTTACCCAAGGAAACTCAGGTTCAAATCCCGCAGTGAACCTCTCCCAGCCCCACAGAAAACCCAATGACTGAAGCTCAGAGAGGTAACAAATTCACATTGTATTACAGAAACACTCCTAAGTTTCAAAGAACATTCTTTCTACAAAAACTATGCAATCTCAAATGAGGCTTATCGTGTACATTTAGAAAGAATTAACTTTCTCAGGGAGAAATAAACAATAGAGACTCTAGAAATTTCTGAATATTTTTATATATTTAAAATTTGTAATTGCTCTGGATTTTTTTCATCTTAGTCTCTCTACAGCTACCACTTTACCCTTCCCCATAGAAAGCATAGGGAAAAAAAGGCATAAGTTGAAATTTTTAGTAAAAATCATCATCATATCATTACCCATACCCTGGCAATGACAATAGTATGTTGACCTGGACTGTGTTTGGAAGCCTTATGTTCCTGAATTATTGTTGGAGTCAGTCACCGAAGTGACCCGTTCTTAACTAACTAACCTGTGAGGCGTGAGGAGCATCTGAGGGTGGGGGCAGTGAGAGCATCAGGAAGGAGCATCTGAAGGACCAGAGATGAGAGATGGACTTGGTAAATTGAAGTCGAGTATAAACGAGATCAATTATTAACCCTAGAAATTCATGTATCATAAATGAAAAGGAGTTGGTTCATGCAGTTGACAGATACTTATCAGTTGCTTACTATCAGTCCCTTGGTAAATATTGTGCACATTTTTAAAACATCTGTGAGTTGTGCTAGATGGAAACTTGGGCATCATGCCTTCCAAAGTCCTTAAAAATATTTTTCTCACTGTGTTGTTTTTAATAAGAAATTATGAGAAATAACTTCTACAAAATCACAAATAAATTTTGTCCCAAGCATCGCTTAGGGGTAAATACTGATTGATTTTCAGAACTGTAAGGCATTTTGTCTTTGTGTTGTTAACGGTGGAAAACTCCCTCTTGTCATAGGAAGTGTTTTTTTCATGGGAGTCGGAATCTTTTGTGCTTTGCCAACTTGCTCTTGTTTCCCTGACTGTGTTTGCTCAGCCCCCACCATCGAGTTTGAAGAAGCTGCATACCAAGTCCGGGAACCCTCGGGGCTAGATGCAACGGCCATTCTAAATATCAAGGTGATCCGCAGAGGGGATCAGAACAGGACATCCAAGATCCGCTGTAGCACGCGGGATGGGTCTGCCCAGTCTGGTGTGGATTATTACCCGAAGAGCCGCGTCCTGAAGTTCAGTCCCGGTAACTGAATGCCAGTCCCCATCTGTGCGTTTTATTCAGTAGAGAACCAGATAACTCATATTTGAAGAAAGCAGTGAAGAGAAAAATGAAAGAGGAAAACAGCCCAATAGCATAATGTATTTTAAAGCACACATTTGAGGTTGTAGTAGTCTTCAAAAATTTTAATTAGTAAAAATGGCATAGGAAAACAAACAGTCCACTGACTTTGGAACATCTTGGCATTGTACTTCATTTAAAAGGGTTTTTGGCCTTGGCCAGGTAGCTTAGTTATTTAGAGTGTTGTCCTGATACTACAAGGTTTCAGGTTCGATTCCCGGTCAGGGCACAAACAAGCATCAACCAATGAATGCATAAGTGAGTGGAACAATAAAATCAGTGTTTTTCTCTCTCTCTCTCACTTTTTCTCTCTCTGTAAAATCAATAAGTTTTGAAAATGGTAAAGGATTTTTGTTGTTATTGTTAGCCTACCATTTGATTTAACAATAGGAATACTTGATTATTTTAAAAAATGTACATGACTGCCATAATTCAACAAACATTGGTACAAACCACTGTGCTGGACCCTTTAGGCCGGGGTTACTAAAATCCAGAAGGCACAGTCTTGGTACTTCAGTGGTTTGACATCTACTAGGAAATAGGGTACCCTGTTATGGAGTTTCAAAAAAAGGTTTATACAGAGAGAGCTATGGAAACAAGTCAGAGAACAGAGAAAAATGGGATTGAAGTCAAAACTAGCTGTTTAAGTGTCTAATGTATTAATTTGATAGGAGGAGTGAGACAGGGAAAGGGTTGATTTGTATGATAGGTTTTTTTCACAGAACTTTCTGGAGCAGCGTAAGGTAAAAAGGCTATGGTAGATGATAGCATCATTCGTAAGGTAGCCAGAAGTGGGCAACAGTGTTATAAGGGCTTTTCAGAGATGCCTTGGCAAGTGGAGGGGGAAAATGACTCCCTTAAAAGTGAGTTTTGGGGTCTCCATGTCTCTCTCACCGCCCTGGAGCTTTAAAGAGCTCTTGGCTCTGTCCTTTGTGTGTCTGGTTGGTGTTTGCTGGGACGGTAGACGGCCTTCCTCCACATCTGCACAAGGATCTCTCTTCCAAGTGTCTTTACTTTTTCATTTTCTACATAAGGATCTGAGGGAGATATAGGTCTTAGAAGTAACTGAGCCCACATGTCCATAGGAGACGAGGAAGGGAACTCTACTGCCAGGGAAATTTGCATCTTCAGAGAATCATTTTCGGAAAAGGAAGGGAGTTTCTAAGACTCTAACCCTTCCCCCTTAAAGCCAACCACATTCTCAACTTCGTGGAGACTGGCCTGCTAGGCAGCCTTTGAGCTATTGTTTATTGCTTCTCAGGAGACAGCTTTGAAGGGTGTCTGTATGCAAGCACTCAGCCATACAGGCGCTCATGCCTAAGTGCAAAGGGGAAGAAAAATTAAGCAAAAAAAAAAAAAAAACACCCTCACGCCAAAGTGGAGTGTATTTTGGATCATAGATTTTTATTACTGCCAGCTAGTGTCAGGCAGGGGCCATTAATCCTCATATGGTGTCGAATAGTAAATCTGCAACACTGAGCCTCTACCACCAGTGGAATTGTGTCTGTAAAACAGATTCCCCCATTTGAGATGGGGGCCAGTGTGATCAGCAGCCACTGCATTCACAGGAAACCTCTAAAAGGCAAGGGACTATTTAAATACATGAATAATACTTGTGTTAGGTGTGTCACCTAATGAGGACCTCTGCTGTCCTTGTGTTCTGTCCTCGACGAAGGTGTGGATCATATCTTTTTTAAAGTTGAGATCTTGTCCAATGAAGACCGGGAATGGCATGAATCTTTCTCCGTCGTCCTTGGCCCAGATGACCCAGTGGAAGCAGTTCTTGGTGAAGTGACCACGGCCACAGTGACAATTCTAGACCAGGAGGCAGCAGGGAGTCTCATATTGCCAGCACCACCCATTGTGAGTTGCTTGACCCGTGGTGTGCATCTTAGTGACCGGTAGATGAGAACTTGACATAAGTAGGACTTCTAGTGTTCTATACCTCTTTGTTCCTCTAACACAGTGGTTCTCCACTGGGAACTACTCCCCTGCAGTGCTCACACCCTCCATCACCAACCCCACAGAACATTTGGCAATCTCTGGTGACAGTTTTAGTTGTTATGAGTGTCTTACTAGATACTATTAGCATCTAGTGGGTAGAAGCCAGAGATGCTACTAAACATCCTACAATGCCCAGTTCAGTTCCAATGACAAAGAATTATTTGGCACAAATATCAGTAGTGCAGAGGATGAGAAATTCTTTCCAACCTGAGAGTAAGACCAAACCATGTCCGTACTTTAGTCTGATAAAAACAGAAAG
>PVKM010052836.1:0-10155 GCA_004027735.1 Carollia perspicillata
GGTCCCGGTGCAAAGTGAAAACCCATGCCTTACCGCACAATGGACGGGCTGAGGACTAACTTTCCTCAGTGGAGCACGTCTGTTCGGGGATGAAATCACTGGACCCGGGTTCTTCTTCTCTTTCTTGTTTGCAGCATCAGAGCTTCTACCCGCACCCTCCCCACCCCGCGCCCCGGAGCCCATGCTTGCTCTCTCACAGCCCCAGGTCTTAACTAGGTGGTATTCACCCACCACGTTGGACTCCAGCGTGCTCCCCGCCCACCCACCCCCATCCCGTGCCCTGGCTGCTCCGAGAGAGCACTCACCATGGTACAGCCTACCCTCCCGGCCACTAAGTCCCTGTGGCCGGAACCCACCACCAACATTCCCCAGGAACTTCTAGCCACAGTACGGCAGACGGAAGTACCAAAGGAACGAACACCGGAAGGAAGGAATGATCCGGTCCGCTACAGGAAATCCATTCACACGAAAAGGGCGGAGGCAACAGACAGTAACGGGAAGAACGTGGCATCTGCCATCAGACTGACCTAGGTTAGCATGTCCACGTCAACATCCGTTTGCTCAGTTAAAATAAGACACGACTAAAACCCGCCCTGCTCTGGGTGGTTATTAGGATAAGCGGTGATAATGTGTGTGTGAAAATGAGTCCCAAAGGCAGCGAATGGGTGATTTTAAACTGTGGCTACACATTAGAACCACCTGGGGCCAGGGGCCCACATTCTGGCTCCGCTGGTCTGGAGTGGGACCTGGTGGTGGTGTTTCTGTGAAATCTTGCCCAATAGTTCCGATGGGTAAGCAGGTCCAGAGCCTCTGCACAGGACAGAAACAAGGAGGAAACCGGCACCCGCGGAGCCTTGCTGCGTCCAACACTTGGGAGCCACGCGACACATCATTCGAGAACCTGCGCTCATAAAGGGGGTACTGCCTCTCCGGCAGCAAGCAGTGGCCATTCTTTCTCAGCCCTCATCCTTCTCCCCACGCCCAAACGTCTCAATCTCCTTCAAGAAAGACCTACCTACACTTTCAGCCAGGTCACTATGTACGCAAGTCTGTTCTAAAGGGATGAGAGAGCCAGCAGCCTGGGAGAGACAGCAGGGTGGGGAGGCACAGAGATGGAGGAGGAGGGAGGGAGGAACGTAATACAGGGGGGCAAGAGAATGACTCCTTTTTACCCCAGAAAATTCAGCAGCTTCCGAGTCCTGGCTAACTCAATCACAGAAAAGCTAAATAGAAATTGGTTTCCCACTCCAGCTGTTGCAGCTGACTGGTCCTATATTTCTAGCATGTACTCAGCATAACCAAATCCCCAACAATAAAAATCATTAGGCGAAGGCTGGATTCATCCCTTTTATAACCGTTCTCCTGCATATAAATCCCTCCTAACACAAGTCCCAAGAGGGAGGAGAAACAGATCGGAAAGATAACGGCCCTGGCCTCGATGCCAAAGACTGGCAGAATAAAATGGCCTCTAAGCCCTTTCACCCCTCACCGTCTGCAAAGAGGCTTTGCGCATTGATACCGTTAGGCTGTTAAGGTGAAAGAGGAAACAACATCCAAGTTCCATGAGAAAGACTTACGGTTCTTACTTCTTCACAGTGACCCAGCATCATTTGAAATCTAGCTGCCTGAGCGATAAAAAGGAACCAGTGACTGACAAGCCACGACTATGCAGTTGCATCTCAAAACGCTATGCAGAGGGGAGGAAGCCAGGTACCAATGAGTACATGCTGTGTGATTCCATTTATATGAAATGATAAGCAAAACTAATTTAAAGAGAGAAAAAATCAGGACGGTGGTTGTCTGCCATGGGAGGGGCAGGAGCACCGAAGAACTTCCTGGGGAGTGGTGACATTCTACAGCCTAATAGGGGTTTGGGTGACAGGTGTATGGAGTTGTCAAAACTCAGCAAACGCACACGTAAGATTTTACTGTGCAATTTTATATCCAGAGAAAAATTGCAAACAAATATTCTTAAAGACATGTTAATGGCATGCTTACTAAAATATTTACCAGGGAGTGTACTGATGTTGGCAATTTATTTTGAAATGTATAAAGAAGTAAAATGGGTTAATGGATAGATAGGTGGAATGATGTATAGCAAAGCAAGAATAATAGAATGTTAATCTGTAGAGTTCGGGTGAGAGATATATGTTTGTTCACCATGTAGTCCTTTCGACTTCCTTGTATGTTTGAAATATTTTCATAATAAAATTTTCAGGGAACAATGGGGAAAGTCAGACATACAGGGAGTAGGAAAGGTGAGCTAATTGCTAAGAAAAAGCACAGAAGCTACTATGTGCCCTGGGGTTTAAGGCAGCTGCTCAAACAAAAGGAAATGAGAAAGTTGAGCATAACAGTAGTAGTTATTGGGCAACTAGTATACATCAGAGGTGTACGTTAGACAGTCATGTTATCTGACTTTACTGGCACAATCTCCCTGCAAGACAGGCGTATCATCCTTTTTTAGATAAGCAGACTGAAACTCAGAAGAGTATAATAACTTATCTGTGGTTACAAAGGCTGGAAATTGAAACTTGAAAATGAGGTTCCGCCAGCCTCAAAATTCCAATGCTACATTGGAAAAAGCATCATGAGTCCAGCACTTCTCTCTAACCAAGGTTAGAACCAAGCCAAGGGCAGGAACCTGGCATAGCAGCCACTGCTATGCAGCAACGCCCCCTGTCACGCAGTGGGCAGTCACCCTCCTGGTAATAGCACTGACAGGTGCATTGGATGACACCCACTTACTTCTTCTAAAAGCCCTCATGAGTCAGTGTCCTACAAGCAGTCCTCTAGCCTGTGCTCTTTTTACTTCAAGAATCAACCTACCAGAGGTTTAGCCATCATCTCTATTCACATACCTTTGGTCACAAGCATTGCAAAGTGGCTCATTCAGGACCATCCAACAGTTTTCAAGACCACCCACCTTTCTGGTCTACAGAGGCTAGAAAGCTAAACACTCCTTCAGTGACTCCCTTGCAGCTAGAATCTCCGAAGCAGACACACCTTTGTAGCAGAAAGTATGTTTAATTCCCTGGAGCTGCTGTGGTAGAGGTTTTAGTTTCTGCCTCCACTGTCACAGGTACTTGGGCAGAAATGAATTAAAACCACATTACGGTTGGGAATTGGTTGGAGACAGCTGTGTTATTACTGAGCACATAGCACTGAATCTCTGTTCTCCCAGAAATACTATAAAACTCTCCAATAAATCTCCTGTTGCTTAAACATCTTAGAAGGAAACTACTATTTGCAACTACGATCTTAGGCAGCATGCCCTCTGAACAGCTCTGAGCCCACCTCCTAGGTTATGAGCCTACACAACTTCCTGTTAGACAATACAAGTCCCTAGTATATCACATACACTTCCTACTGTCCACACTGGAGGGGGAACTGGGGAGAAAAAGAGGAGTGGAGAGAATATATTGCAGTCTGTCAGTTTCCATCATACCCATGGCGTCCCAGAAAAACAAACCTAGAACAGCCTTTCAAATGTCCCAGTTAACAGGGACAAGAGAGCACACGAAAGTGAGGGCCTTTCAAGGACCCTTGCTTCGAAGCCTAGAGTGGGAATTGGAATAAGGCAGGTCAACTTTGGAGGCCAACTTCACGTCAGGATGATCCCAGTCAAAAGCGACGTTGGCATGACAGGCTGGGGTCAGCTTAATAATGTACAAAGGGTAAGTGGGGCGGGGGAAAGTGGTGGTAGGAAAATGGAGACAACTGTATTCAAACATTAATAGAATCGATAAATAAAAATAAGTAAGTAAGTAAATAATGTACAAAGGCATGACTTTTTTTTAAACTATCACCACTTATGCAGAAAAATAAAGATTTGTGTTCCCTCCAAAGAAATACCCTTAGACACACCTGGCTTATTTTTATTACACCCATCCTTCAGCTCAGTTGAGACAAACCCATCTGCTCTGACCACGGTTATGAAATCTGGAAACAGCTGAACGCAACTCAGAGCCATGGGCAGCGGCCAAGGCGAGGGAGCCGTGCTGGCTAACCCCGTTTTCAGTCAAACATGATGTAAGACTACAAAGCAGGCAGACCTCTTTTCTGCTGCGGCTTGGAACTTATTCTGAAGACAATTCCGAAAAAAAGGAACTTCCAAATAATTTGAGCAATGGTACGACGGTTGTTTAAAAAAAAAAAAACCTTGCCATTCTTGAATATCCAAATTAGGAAATTCCTGTTTCCAAATACATCATGCATACATTAATGTGTTACATCCTGACATCGCATCATTAAAATACATCATTGCAGTCACATCATATAGAATGAGGCTGAAGTGGGGTCATTTGTTTCCTGGTTTCCTGTGTGTGCACCAACTATGCAGGGAGGAAACATTTTAAATCTGTCAGGGTCTAGCCTTCACGGCCACTGGCAAAGGTGCGGCAACAGTCATGCCACCATGAAACCCTGGGGACCACGAAGTTAACTAAGAGTTAAAGTGTGGCTTTGGCGCTCACTAGCCGTCGCCCGATTTACGTTAGCCCTGGCCTGATTTCTCCCCATAGTTGGTCCACTGGGTATTGCTCCTTTGAAGGACTTAAGTAAGGAGTGAATGTTAGCCCTTTTACTGAAAAAACTCAACAACACAGAAATTGACACTGCTCCTCACCCACCAGTCCTTAAAAATACCCTCTGCCAAATCTAATTTACTTCTTTTAGGCTTCGCTAGAGCCCAGTGTACTAACAACTGCCACATATGTGGGTGTATTCTGCTCTCTACTAGTTACAACTGGTTATTATTAAATATACCAACACACTGGGCCTTTGCAAAAGTACGCATACGAGAGGACAGGACTCCAAAGACACACACAAAAGTTAAAGTACAGTGGTATTAAGAGTGGTCGGGCCATTTTTTCCCAAAAGAAGCTTGTATTTTTGCTATACCAAGTGAAAAGTAATTAAAAAAATCATCTAAAGCATTTTTCCTACCGTGGATGCCAAGTCTCAGCCAAGGTGTTTGTGTTCCTAGTGTTGAGTTCTTTTCTCCATCACCCGCAGAAGCCAAGGGTGCTTCAGCGTTGTTTCCCCAAAAGCCACTACACCAGGGAACAGCAAACAACAGCCCACGGGCCGATTCCCGCCCACCACTGTTCCTGTAAATAAAGTTTTATTGAAACACAGCCATGCCGACTTGCTTACACACTGCCACGCTACAAAAACAGAGTTGAAATTATTTACTCTCTGACCTTTCATGAAAAAGTTCACTAACTCCTGCACGAAAACCAAAGAGTAAAGTCCACTGCAGCACACGGAGAGCTCACTGATCCCCCAGGGGAAGTGTCCCCCAAAGGTCAAATGCCAGCTCCGAAGGGCCAGGGCCCTAAAAGACATTCAGTCACTGTGGCCCAGAACAGCAGTCCCTCCAGAGTGGAGGAGCGTGCAAGGGAAACGAACGCACAGCACTGGCCAGCAAGCCCAGGACCAGGCTAGAACTATCCCCAAGAAATTAAAGAAATGTTCTCTCCTGAAGAAATGCTAAGAAACATCAGGCCACCAAGAAAAGTCCCACATTTCTAATGCAGACCCATCAAACTTAGTGAGGTACCTTCCTAAATGTACACGTGTGTCTTCTATGTAAGCAGCACCATAAACAGTGTGCTGGCTAATACAGATCAGAATCAGTCCTGAAGGCTGGTTCTTTGTTCCTAATCTGGAAAGTAAAATAAAAGCAACTTTGGCCACTGGAAGCTACTGTGAAACCCAGTTCTCTCTGCTATATGTTAGAGGAAATTAGCATCAGACTCAGAGATAAAATGTCCCAAACATGATCTTTTAATACACTAGGTACGCGGGGTTCAAGAAAGCTCTCTGCACACTTTGAAGTTTGTCTCATTCACTCCAAACAGCTAATAAATAAACCAGAACATCAAATGAGTCTCAGGGCATTGGCCAGATAATGAGGAGCCAGTGGGTATTCTTTGCAATTTAACAAAACCTCAGTGCAGGAAGACCGAATTTAGCATCACTTTTCTGGAGTTTTCCCAGAACTGAAGAACAGAGATCCGGTTTCTTGTTCCAACTCTGCCACAAACTCAGAGTAGAACTTTGAATTAAACATCATCTCTGTGGGACAGCGTCCTCACCTGTGTACTGAGGATGGGACAAGTTCATCTGAGGGCCTCTTATTTGTTTTGGAAAATGCTTCCCAAAAAAGGATATAGGTTAAATGTCTGGACGATTCCTGAATTGTGATATGTCTTCCCAAGGCTACTTTTTTTAAAAGAATTTTTTAAAGGTTTTATTTATTTTTAGAGAAAGAGGGAGGGAGGGAGAGAATGGGAGAGAAACATCAATGTGTGGTTGCCTCTCGTGTACCCCCAACTGGGGACCTGGCCCACAACCCAGGCATGTGCCCTGACTGGGAATCGAACCGGCGGACCCCTTGGTTTGCAGACCTGCTCTCAATCCACTGAGCCACACCAGCCAGGGCTTCCCAGGGCTACATAACACCAGGTTCTCTCAAATGCAGAGTATGAAGCTACCTGTCAGTTAAGAAAAATAAAACCCTCCCTCCTGAAGCCTAATGGGTTCCACTGTTAAACTGTTCTTTCAAACTTTCCCAGAACCGAGAGGGCACTCTTTGCTCTGTGCTGAAATGTTTTAAGAAATTTCATACAAAAAAGCTTCCATGAGCAATAAATTCCTCAAGCCTCAAGGATCCTGCCCATAGGATGCCTCACAGATCCCTTCCCAAAGTTGTTTTTGGGTTTTATCAACCTCCTAAGCACCTGCAGCCCGGACCAAAGGGACCCCACAAAATCAGGCTGGCACGGGCCATACCAGGCGTATCATTCAGACCCTCAGCTACACTCACCAAGTTCATTAACACAACGTAAAATTAAGCAGCCAGAACCCCTACATTCAATTCACATTCAAGATTACGAGAGCATTTGCATCAATTGGGATTATAAACAGACCACAGAAATGAACTGCAACAGGGGAAATCAGCTGAAATAGTCTGTTGTCTGGCCGAATTCCTAAATCAGACCCAACTGACCTATGCGAGACAGCAAGGCCAGAATGGACAGCATAAGGTTCTAAGGTAGTTTACTAAGGCAGGTCCTCCCAGCCTTAACACCACCGATTCCCATGTAAAGACGGAATTACTCTTGCCCCCTTCTCTCTCCCGTTTCACTGCTCAGGCACCAAATGAGCCTCTCTGAGCCTTCCTGCATTCCTGGAAGCTGTCACAAGAGACTGTGTGACCCAATTCTCCCCCTACAAGCATCAGCCACACACTGCCTAGGCCTCCCCACTCCACCCCTCGGGCTCCCCGTGTTGCTCACCACCACCTGGGAGGGAGTTTACCCGCCCTCTATGATCCTTACTCCTCCTTTCAAAAGGAAAAGGTCCAAGAAACGTACCCATGAAGAGCAGAACACAACCCACCGGTACACAAAGCTACCTGAAAATTGGTGTAAACCACCTCCTGGTTCATAAACGCCCTGAGACACCTCCCTCTGCTGATCTTGAAGCAAGTAGCCAGAGCTTTGCTTTTTTATTTGCCAGAGCCGTTTTATCTTATTTTATTTTTAACCCTCACCCGAGGACATGTTTCTATTGGTTTTGAGAGAGAGAGAGAAACAACGATGTGAGAAACAGAGATGGGGCGCCTCCTGTACGCATCCCAACTGGGGATCGAACTCACAACCCAGGCATGTGCTGCAACCAAAATCGGGAATCGAACCAGCAACCCTTCTATGCAGGGACTGACACTCCAACCAACTGAGCCACACGGCCAGGGCTTTCTGAACCCCTTCAGAGTCATGCAGACCTCGCCCCTAAAGAATACTTCTAAGCGAGTCTACAATAAAGCGAAACTGTGACGCCGGGCAAACCCACTAAGCAAGCATGAACCTCCTGGCTGCTTTCCTGGTGCAACTGCAGCATGAGCCCCAAAACAAGATGGTGTGGGGGACCTATGTTCCAGGATCGGCACTGCCAGCAAGCCAGGGAAGCTTCTAGAGAAAAGTGACCCTGACAGCTCAGAAGGCCAGCCTCTCTGAATTCTATTTTAGCAGGCAGATGCTATTTTTATAACTTTATATGTAATAAAAGAGGCTGGGGGAAGGGAAGGGGTATATGGGAACTCTGTAATTTGCTGTGAGCCTAAACTGCTCTAAAAAACATAGTCTATTTTTAAAGAGAGGGAGAGAGAGAAAACTAATAATGTTTTTGAGGGAACTCAGCAGTTTTTGATGTCTTCTGTTTTCTCTTTAGTGTTTCCTGAGTTTTCCAAGTTTTCTATAAGGACCATGAGTAATATCTCCAGTAACTAGGAAAAGTAAGTCATTAAAACAGAGAACAACCCCCCGAAAAGGCAGCTATGGTGTATGCATTTCATAAAAAAGACACAAAAGTCATCAAACTATACACTGAACACAGGTACATTTGTCTGTTAATTATGCCTCCATAAAGTTAATTTTAAGAAGTTTTTAGAAGGCCTTAGAGCTCTTACATATCATTTTAAACAGTATATATTACAGTGTGTAAGTTACCATCTTTAGGGAAAGTCAATTTGTGTAAAGTGGCAGCAGGGGTTCCTGTTAAATTTCTAAGTGTTCCTTTTCGAGATAATTAATTACAGTAAATTCTCTAATTTCAGTGCCAAGAATTTCAGATTTGGGGTCCTGTAGCCTACTAGTACTAAAAGTAGTCATTATAATTCTGCAGAATAAATGGGTTGCTAAGCAAATAATAATAATAATAAAAGTCCCTGCCTACTGGGTACCGAGCCTCCGCTGGGGATGAGGACAACGCTCCGCAGACGCTGCTGGCGGTGGTGGCACACCTGTGATGTGCTCGGTGCCTCTGAACCGTATGTACACTTACAACTGGTAGGAACAGTAAATGTTACATTATGTATACTTTAGCATAATAAAAGTAACTTGAGCTGCTTTCTACCTAAATGCTTTTTTTTTTTTTTTGAGATTTTTCTACTATTTAAAATCGGAACCAATAAAGGAGAAATGTCACAAATGCTCCTCGCGATCCCTCAGGGTGACGCACTAGGGTGTTGATCTCGTCCATTATACCAACCACCACGCAAGGTCCCGGAGACAAGGCTTTTCCGCTTGGGGATTTTCATGGCGTCCACAGAAGCACAGAAAGGCACATCGGGGGAAAGACATCTCATCGGCCAGGTGCGAGGCACTTGGGCAGTGGGCAAAGCTGACTCCACCGTTGCTGCTGCTCTGATTTCATTCCTTCGAGCCAGTATTTACTGAGCGTCTCCTATGGGCTGGGCACCGTGCCAGGCGTAGGTCTAACACCTGCTCTCCTGCAGCTTGCAACATAATGGCTTGCTTTCAGTCACATTATGTACTTGCAACTTCGAATACCGTTACAGAACCTGATGTGACTTGTGTCTTTCAAAGGAGCAGTGTGTCTTCTTGCTTCCTTCTTGTTTGGCCTTTGTCTTTGCACTTTGAAATTATCCAAACTTACACAAGAGTTGCAAGAATATCACAAAGAACTCCTGTTTGGGCACAGCTACTTTATCATGTGCTGGGCTCTCCCTGCCGCCCTTCTCCTCCCCTGCCGGGCCCTCCCCTCCATCCGCATCCACCCACCTCCTTCATCTTCCCCTCCCCACCCCCTTTCCTTCTCTACTTGCATGAAGTTCTTCTGGAACCATCTGTGAGTCGTAGACGTCTTTTATCCCGAAACATCCCATTAGGTATTTTCCGAGAACAAGGACATTCTCTAATATAACCACAGTCCAATGATCAATTTCTGGAAGTTTAACACTGACTCAGTAGTATTGCCCAATACCCAGTCCACGCTCAAGTGCTGCCAACTGCCCAAAGGACGGGAGAAGAGGCGGTGCACAGGGTTCCAAGACACCAACGTGCAGGCTCCACCTTGACCGCCAAGTGGACTGACAGCGCCCGAGGAGACTCATCTCCCTGCACTGCTTTTCACAGGACTTGTCCTGAAGGACTCCAGGCAGAAGGAAAGTCTCATTATTTTTAAACTCCTTCCTCTATCGTTTTAATGAAGCTCTCTGACAGGAATAACTGCCTCACATTTAACCTGACTTCTCCAGGATATGACTGACTTCCATTTCCTTTTGTGGCAGTCACTAAAAACTGTGGATAAAAATATTTCCTGGCAATAAAATTCAGTGGCATCACT
>PVKM010052837.1:0-10151 GCA_004027735.1 Carollia perspicillata
GGGGTAACCCATCGCTGCTGTCATAAACATATTGACAAAAAATAATAACCGCCACCACTATCAACATCACCATGATCCTACAAACTCAAGCAAAAACAAAACTTCTTCTAATGTAATTATTTTGACCAAGGGGCTAGTTTATTACACCACAGTACTAGTGATTTATAATTTATAATTTATACTGTACCTTAAAGCATTTGAGGCTTTCATGCGTTATTCAGAAATGCAAGTAGATTATCAACAGTCTCCAATATTTTCCCTCCGTTTTGGCAATGACAGAAATCACTCACAAAGCTAAGCTGCATCTGTCTACAGTCTGTTCTTATGCTTTGGAATGTTCCCTCAGACAAAAACAAATGGAGTTGATAACGTATCACTCCCCAAGGCCCCTGAAGGCGTAGCAAGCACAAGTCTGAATAATGTTGATTTGATACTAACTAGTCCCGTTAAAATTGGCAAGTCGCATCACTGTGCTTTTATTAGCATGAGCTCCATTTATGCGCCATGGATCACAAACGTGAGCCCTTTCAGGCAGATATATTCCTTTGCCACTTGGATTCAGCATCTATAGGACTGAATCATACTTTATAATGACTTTAGGTAATAGGACCTTCCCACTGATGGTACCAAAAGATGTTGTTATTCAATATTTTAATACGTCTACTATATACAATTATAGTAGCTACTGCAACATTCAGAAAATTTTAATTTGAAGTTATTTTAACAAACTCGAACTCGTGGCTTTGAATACCATTGGAATTCTACTTTTAAGTGAGAGATAATAAGAGGTTAACCCACTTTAGGGCAGCACAACACAGATTAGGGAGAAAAGAAGAGACACTGGACCAGGGTCAGAAACATGACAGTCATTCACTAAAATGCACACCAATGTATTTTAGTAAAATAGTAGTCACTATTGTACTTGTTGGGATTGCAATAGGAATATACTGATTCAGGAAAAAGGTGCCAAGACAAATGTTTTCAAATGGGGGTTACTGGGTTTCTGCTCAGCCTACACTTGCAGACAGATGGCCTCCCACAAGCCTGGCACTGTACTGGAGGCCGGTGGTGTAAAGATAAACACATCGGGTTTCCCAAGAAGCTTAAAAGGCGAATGCCCCCAGCATGGGTTTAGAGCATGTTCGAGACAAGTATAAATGACTCTGCAAAACATGAATGACAAAGACCAGGTGGGAGCGAGCTGAGCACGTGGCCAACCTGCCACTGCACGGCAGAGCCCCCAGCCTTCGGTGACCAGGGCAAAGTGGGCCAGGCCCACCCTCACTCACCCTCGTAAAATATGAAGAAGCTGCTTGATGCCTCCCCAGATGCGAATTTCCACACTGGTCTCGGGGTCCTCACAAACCTGCACCAGGATCCAGACGACACTCCAGAGCAGCTTCAGGTGGTCGGAGTGCAGCAGACTGAGGAGGACGGGGATCCCCTCGTAGAGCTTCACCTGCTCTTTCACCTGGGGCTCAGCACAGAGGAGCCGCAGCAGCTCCGCAGTCAGTCTGCCAGGGAATAGGGAGGGCAAGGGTGGGGCCGCAGCATGAGTGGGAGACCGACTTTACGTTCACTCAGACTACAGCCATCATCGCTGCATGAACTGTAACTCCAACATTTTCTAAGTGACTGATCAACATACATTTTCTGTGAAGGGCTGGACCACAGCCACATGTTTTCGGTTTTGCTGGCTCATAGGCTGTGTCAAAACCCCCCAGTCACGCCACGGTGGGCAACAGCAGCCATAGGCGACACATAAAAACAAATGCACATGGCTGCGTCTCAGTAAATCTTTACTTTCAAAAAACAAGCAGGGAGTCAAATTTAGCCATCAGGTCACAGTTTACTGACCACTGTTCTGAGGTATTTTCTCACTGTGTCCTCGTGGGTCTGGCTAAAAACCTCCTAACCAGGAAATAGGAGTCAAGTACATTGAATGGGACCTGCACTGTGCTCAAGCCAAGAGAAATACAAAGGCTTTATCCTAGTCTTCAGAAACTGACTGCGCGGTTGCATAAATAAGACACTAGTACAAAATGGCAAAAACGCTGCAGTGCAGGGGAGTAACGCAAAAACCGTGATGGCGTAAGACACATGGCTCAGCTGAGCTCTGAAACGTGATGATGACCATTGCCTAGAACCACCTTAATCTCCAGTCTCACGCTCTAAACACTCTCCCTGGAGGGTGGCACCCGTTCCCATGGCCTTGAACACTCCCTGCACCCTGGCTCTAAGAGTCTGGCCCAGGCATCACCCCCAACTCCGTAAGCGCCACACAGCTGTCCACAGATACCCAACGGCGTCTAAACTCAAAGGCCTCATCCTCCTCCCCAGAGCCTCTCTTCCTCTAATATCCCTGATCTTGATTCATGACACCACAGTCCTTTCCATTTCCAAGCCAGAGGGGCGGGAATCATGAAGACACTTCCTTCTCTTTCCCAACCTGCCACTGCCAATCGAGAGCCTTCAGTGCCCCCACTTCCTGGGCAACTGCTGGGGTCAACCCTCCTGTGCAGCTGGCCAACCCCACAGCTCCGCCCACCATTCTCGTGGTCCTTGACCATGCCCCTCTGTTATCCACCTCTCCAGTGTTCTCATTCCCATACTGCTTCAGAATTCCGTTCCCTGAGCCAATTTTCCGGGGCGCCTCTCCCTCCCAAACATGTATGCCGTGACATTCGGAACATATGTTCTTTGGTAAACAGTATTCTTCAGCTTCTCAAACTTTCTACACAACACATTCCTTCCTGTAGTGAGTGGATCTCATTGTGTAGCTATATTTCCCACCCCACAGCCGCATACACTGCTATCAAAGTGATCTTCCCCCAAAGTAAATCTGATCGTGCTTAAAATCTTGCTGGGAGTCCCCACTAATATTCACGATAAAAACTACACTCCTTATTTACCACAAAGAGCCCATCAAGACCTGACTAATAGTTTCTTATTGACTGATCCATAAAACATGGAATTCAATAGGGTTACTGTGTGGATCAAATGAGTGAACACACAAAAGTGCTTAGAGCAAGGCCTGACCAAAATTAGCTGTATTTTTAATGTGTCATTAACTGTCTAGTCTAGGTTTCCCTCCTGCACTCTCTGCTCCAGCTGAGCCCGACCACGCGAGATCCTCCAACACGTGCCATTTCATGCGGGAGTGTATTCTGTTTTCACTTGCTCCCTCCCTTGCAGGATAGCTCCTCCTTCCTTCAGGAGACCTGGCACTCCAGAGCATCCCGAGCGCCCACTGATCACACCATTCCCAAGGCTGTGCCAGAACCATTGCCTCGTGAGTCTGGCCCCTCTCCGACACTAGACACTCGTATCTTATTCACTTTCGTTTGCCAACACTTGTGCTGAGGCTGTTTGTTGGACACATTGGTGCAGATACCTCAGTCTAGTAGTATAGTTTGCACAAGAATGTTAAAATGGCTTTAAAGAGAATCCAGAGGGACTTACAATGAATTCAATGTCTAAGTTTTATTACTTAACTTTCTGTTATCTATTTTGCCTCTTTAGAAAAGTATTTACTCATCTAATATCAAATAATATTGGCTGCAGCTATAAAAACAAACTAACAACTATCTGTATACAGTAATTCTTTAGAATAATATGTAGTTCAATAAACATG
Source organism: Carollia perspicillata (assembly GCA_004027735.1). Lineage (NCBI taxonomy): Eukaryota > Metazoa > Chordata > Mammalia > Chiroptera > Phyllostomidae > Carollia > Carollia perspicillata. The sequence goes on from PVKM010052837.1 coordinate 3,635, forward strand.
ATATTATTTTACTCTAGGTTTAGAGTTATAAAAACAGGAGGTCATGAAACAAGTCAATACCTATGTTAATTTATTTTACTGGCCTTAAGCAAAATGGATTTTAGCAATTAATCCTTTATTCAACACATAATCTGAAATTACTAAAAATAGAGTCACCTCAGAGATTCTGTCCTTAAAGAAACAAAAGTAAATAAATGCAATACACAAAAATATTAAAGATGTGAGCATAATATCTATACAATTTGGCTCTACGCTCAGATCTAGAAGTAATACGGGACCGAAGAAGATAAACTGATACACCAGTTTGATCAGATAAACTGATCAAATGGGAAGATGTAGGTCAAAGCTCTACTTTCTTTACATGAGCTTAAATAGAAAATAGGTGCCAAGCTGACTCATGGTATTCAGCTAACAATGTAAATGGCATGATATAATAAGAAAATAATCACTTTCATCAAATATAAGATGTTGTCTCTTTCCCTGTGAGCAATCCTACCTTTTGGAAAGCAAGTCATATTCGTGTAAAATCATCAGCAAACCTTCTACAACGTTGAGTTCACTTATCTTCTCCCTACATTCTGGGCTACAAATTGAAAACTATTAGTAACTACTAAAAACATAGCTTACCCTATTCACTTATTTAATATCCTAGCTCTCATAGTATCTGAAGAGGAGAAACAAATTGCAATATGGCTCCATGGGGCAGGGCAGCATCAAATTCCCACATTTAATAAACATTATCTGTCACAAGTTTGATTAACGGTATGATGATAACACAATTCCCTTTCTGCAAAGGGAATCATGTTGTTTGGCAGAAAAGTAATGATCAGCACTGTTCACAAGAGCTAAAATATGTAAATGAGCTATGTGTCCTTTGACAGATGAATGGATAGAGCGAGTGTAATATACACAATTACATATTAATCAGCCATAAAAAAATGAACCTGAAGGGCATTACGCTAAGTGAAACAAGCCAGGCAGGGAAAGGCCAACACTATATGGTATCACTGATATGTGGAATCTAAAAACAACGACAAAACCGATTACACAGAAACATAGAAGAGAATAGTGGGTGGTTGCCAGGGTCTGGGAAGAGGAGGCAATGGGAAGATGTAGGTCAAAGTAAGGCGTCTAAACCTGCAGCTGTAAGAATGAACACTGAGGATGAAATGTTAGTAACACGGCGCCGTACACTTGAAAGCTGCTGAGAGCAGATCTGTGTTCTTGTCTCCCCACACACACACACACACACAGAGTTAACTGTGTAACATGATGGTTGTATTATTATCTTGTTCTTGGCAATCATTCCACAATATATATCAAGTCATCACGTTGTACACTTCAAGTACATACAATTACATTTGTCAATTATTTCCCATAAAGTTGGAGAAAAGATTCAAACACACAAAAAGCAATGATCCACCTATTGTCATAAAACATATTTAAAGCTCTTTTATTTAAAGTAATCATGACATGTATAAGAGAACAGGTTATCTAGATTTTTTAAGGGTAAAAATGTTTGAAAATGTTTTATATGTTAAAATAAAATACACAGGTACACACACACAAAAACAAGAATGAAAAAAGAAGGCTGGGAAGATTCAGTTGTCAAAGAAACACTGTGGTGATTCTGAAAGTAGAAGTAAATGAGGGTTGGATGAAAAATTAGATAAATATTTGTAGTCAGAAATAGAAGAAAATTTTAAACTGTGATTTGCTTTTTCAACAACTTAAACTTTAAAATGACATTTTTCCATCCAGGATCCTCTTGCATCTATCAGTGGCATGCCGTGCTTATTTTTCTAAGCAGGTAACAAAGTAGAGGAACGAATCTATGCTGCATCCCTGCCACTGAAGCTGCGACAGCAGCAGAACCGGCAAGTAATCAAAAGACACTCACCTTTCAGCTAGACTGGCCAGAGCCAGGAGGGCGCCCAGCAGAACATTAGTGTCTCGGGCCCCGAGTAAGTTTACTAATATCTGAAACGATAAAGTAAAAGAGTTTGATTACATAAGTACCTCAAGCTTCTTGAAACAATATGCTGTTTCTTTGTAAAGATCAGAGAGGTTTGACCTCAGAAGGAGTTCTGTTAAACATTCACAGGACCCAGTTCTTTACAAAGGACAGGTGCTGCTCCCCGCTGCCCTTTGGAGCTCTTGACACCAGAGCCCTGTAACCAACCGTCCCCTGCCCAGGACAGAAGGGGAAAGGGCCCAAGCCACGTGGCCAGCCTCGTTCTCAGGCTCCCCTCTACTTCCCTGTGCCCAGGAGGTCTGCTCCGCCTCTTCTGACCCCTCGCCAAGCAGAGGTGGGGAGACTAATGACATAAACACTGGTCATAATACCTACGTACATACAATACCAGTCACTGAAACGCATGCGAGTCAGGCGTTGTGTTAGGCACTTTCCAAATTATGAAACTATTTTTCACCACAACATTGAAAACTCACTTTCGCCAAAACTAAGCAAGACATAGCATCACCACCAAGCACTCCTTCTGGCCCTCAGACCTCTAATTAATGCTGCAAGGGCATCAATCAATGCTTCCAGACTTTATCCTAACCAACATGACCTGGCCAGGAGTCTTCTAGATCTTGTCAGCTGACTTCTCTGAATTCCCATTAATGTGACTTCATTTCTCTTCTCCCTACAGTTTTAGAACTCAGGGCCCCCAAAAGTGCACACCCAAAAGTATTCTAGGCCAGACCTGCAACACTGCTGAATGATTTTTTGGTTTCCATCATGAAGACTTTTCACCTTCATGATTTCGTGTGTTTTTTATGGAGCTGTCGTTACCTTTGTTTCTCTGGCCCTTTCCTCTTTTTCGCCTGTCACCTTTTCTTTCCTCTCTCTGTCTTCCAACTTAATGTTTTCCAAACCTCAGCCACCGATATCTTTATCACAGTTTTTGCCACATCCACTTAACACCTCAATGCTACTCAAAAAATGTTTTTTTTTAATTTCTAGAAAACAATAGCATAAAATATATACTTATTTAAATAAAGATGTCGAGCTGTATATCACCTAGGATCATCCCCTATATGATGAGCAGCACCTTAGGCAACCTTGCCCTAATATACGCTGGAAAGTGGCTCCCTGGGATATGAGAAAACAACAGATTATTGAGACTTGGCTCTAGGCAGCTAACCATCTAAACAGCTCAGCTTAGCCCGTTTTGGTTAAATCTGCACTGACCATCTTGAAATGTACACTTGATCTATATGTTCATAATATTGTATCACCCAGTTACAAGGTTGTACCATGTGAAGGTGGCCCACAGACCACGGCAGTTTCATATGGCTCAAACTGACATAAGCCTGAAACTCATTCTGTGAAACTAAAAAAAAAAAAAACCCTCTTTTTTAAAACTGGAATATTCCAAACTTTACGAGATAGGTATTATTATTAACCCAACTTTGTAGACGGAAACTAAATAACTTCTGACATTTTCATAGAAGTTTAATGACACAAAAAATCTTTTTACCAAACTCTGCTGTTAGGGGAATCTGTCTTATATAAAGTAAGCTTGCACTCAGAATCTTAAACATTATCCCTGGTTGGCATGGCTCAGTTGGTTGGAGCGTCGTCCCGTACACCGAAAGGTCACAGGTTCGATCCCTGGTGAGGGCACCTACCTAGGTTTTGAATTCAGTCCCCGGTTGGGGCACATGCAAGAGGTAACCTATTGATGTACCTCTCTCACATGGGCATTTCTCTCCCTCTTTCTCTCCCCCTCCCTTCCCCTCGCTAAACATGTCCTCAGGTGAGGAGTAAAAAACAAAAAACTTAAACATTAAATTGTGTTTTTTAAGATAAGAGCTGTGATCTAAAAGTCTTCCCTCTGGTGCTGTATGGAATGTATTTATATGAGTACATACCTTGTATTGATGTATTTGTAAACACACCTAGGGTTGGTTTATGTATAGCCAGGGTTCTCCAAGCAACACATAAATTATGCAATAAACTTAGTTGCTATTAAGTGAAGTGGGGAAAAAATAGTTTCAGAAAACTCTATAATTGTTCCTTTGGCTGACAAAGAATAAAAAATGGTTAGTGGGGATTTACAACCGGAGGCGAGCTTAGCAGATGCATGAACTGTAATTCCATGGGGCTCGACCACACCAGCCCCGGCCCCGCCCAGCCTGTGAACCTTTGCCACCTGCAGCTTCAGTGTTAATGCCTTCCAGGACCACTCACCTTGTGGGCTCCGCTTGCGGTGACCCATTCTCTTTGGTCTTTGACAGCAGCAAGTTTTTGAAAAATATCTATAAAGGAAGGAAGTAACTCAGAGTGACTCGGACCTTAAAGAGGGCAGTACTCCTAGAACCTCAGGTCTGAAGTGTTGACGGGCGAGTGGAGAAAGGGCAAATGGGAAAACGGATAACCCAGAAGGAACCATGGAAGGGGGAGGAACAGGGTGATTTGTTTTTTATTCAAGAATTACCTCTCAGGTGAGGGAATTTCAGTGGAAAAAGGGAAGGGATTATAGGAACAAGTATAAAAGACACATGGACAAAAACTAAGGGGGGTGGAAATGGGAGGGAGGTGGGGAGCACTGGGGGGGTGGACTGGGATGGGAGTAAAAGACAGAAAACTGTACTTGAATAACAATTAAAATAAAATTAAAAAAAATTTTTTAAAAGAATTACCTCTCAAGCCCAGCTAGTATTTATTGTATAATACTATTATAATAATGGAATAAGGGAGATAGCAAAAAAGCAAATCTTTTCTTCCACATAAAGTTAAATGGGTTTCTTAACATCATTACAAGTTCAACGTGAAAGCTGTTTTTCAAAGATCCTCCCTACAGAGATTCTGGCATACAAAGAGGAGAGGGAAAGCCCATGAATGGGGTGGACCTAGCTAGGCTCCTCCGCTAAGGGAAACAGTTGTTCCCAAAGGACCTTCCTGGTGCCTAGCGCTCGCCACCTGCCCTTCTCTCCCTGTAACCGAGACTCAGCGTGCCGTCCCATAAACACACGGGGACAGGTCTGTTCACCAAGAAAGGGGGCCAGGGGCCCCCACAGCGGGATGCCTCTGGATCTTCAGACCTGAGAGGATGGGAGGTGGGGCTGGGAAGAGCCTCCAGAGAAAGAAGATTGAGTGACCAGAGAACAGGTCACCCGCACAGACCAGTATGTTCACACTGTTGTCATCCTATTAGTGTTTTGTGTCCTCTGTTTTGTTTTAATGCTCTGGACATTCCAAATTGTTTGAGGTAGTTATCATCATTAGCTCAACTTTACAGATGAAAAATGAACAGCCTCTGACCATTTTAATAGATATTAAAGGAACCAAAAAATATGTTTACCAAAATCTGCTGTTACGGAAGTCTCTCCTGAATTAAATAAAGAAAGCCTGTGCTCAATGGAAATCGTCCTAAACTTAATATTGGGCTTTTCAGGGCAATAGCTGTGACCGAAGTCTTCCTTCTGGGTATATTTTGGCACTGATTATAACACTTGGCATACAGTATCAACACATAACTGGACATGGGTACACTCACAAATATTCAAAGTATCCCTTTTCCTGCAGAAAACACCATACTGCTTATTCCCGCAAGTCCAGAGAGTTGGCTGTTTCCCCACCAAAGTGCTTACATGTCATGTTGACCAGCTTGTCCACACTGTGCTGCTCTTCGCCATAGCCGAGGTACTCATTGGCCACAATCTCCATGTACTGCAGGAGAGATCAAACCAGTACGCAAGTCAAAGACAAGACAAGGAAAAGCACACAAGGTGACAAGACTGTGCACTTCTGAAAATGACCTGTAGGTGGCGCAACAGATTCACCAAATAATAGTGCTCTGGACCCTGTTCACTCAAGTGCGAAATGGTGGTTGAGTTTCTGATTCTTTGCGGTCTCTTGCATGCCCTGAAGTTGAGGGAGGGACCGTGTAAAAACTGTATAAACTCTTAAAAGTCCCCAGATAGTTTATAAATAAGTAAGTCTGTAGTGTAATTTAGTCTGCATGTATAAGAAACAAATAAGATGCAAAATATGTAACACATAGAATTTTACTTATTCATTGTAACTTTTTAGTAGAATTTTTATAACAGATATACTTCATTGAGCTTACATTGTGTAATCTCCTAAGTTATAGCTAACCAGCATACAAGCAGATAGTACAAGAATAAGATGGGCATGGGATTGTTTAATAGTTCCTAACTATGGGTAACTGATAAGATATAGGTTCCGAAAAACACATTAATTTCTGATATTACAATGGAAGTTAAAGCGAATAAGAATATCACTCACAATACAGTTTTATGAAAACTATTTCACTAACTGAGGAAAATCTCCAGCCAATTTTTCAAAATCTTAAAAACAAAAGCTAGATACATTGTATCAATTTCCCAAGAATGAAAATATAATAAAATAAAATAGACTTAACATTCAATTGCTATTAACCTCAATCTTCCTTTAATAATTCAGAATGAGTTCGAAGGGCCACAGGCTTCTCAGGAAAGCCATTTTTTTCTGCGCACGCTATGGGCTTGAGGAGAATGGGCTATC